>JAGPOW010001946.1:404401-419556 GCA_030014935.1 Caiman crocodilus | reverse complement strand
CGTCTTCAAGAGTAGATTAGATAGGTACTTGGCTGGGGTCCTGTGACCCCAGCACTTGTTCCTGCCATTGGCAGGGGGTCAGACTAGATGGCCTGCTCTCGGCCCCTTCTGACCCTAGTTACTATGAAACTATGAAACCCCACAGCTCAGGGCCCTGGGCATGTGCCTAGTTTGCCAATGTGTTAATCCAGCCCTGATTCTGGGGCAGTTCTGCGTGGCAAGCACAGCTGGCTATTGGGGGCCTGACTCCAGGGAAAGACCCATCAGCTATTCAGACAAGGTTTCTTGCAACAAACTAGGTTCAGTGAAAATTTATCAAATCTGAGCTGTTTCCAGTGAAATTTCTGGATGGCTTCAATATGGCAAGCTTGTACAGATGCCATATATAAAATGATAACCACTCGAGTCAGCAGACACTGCATCCCATCACCTGATAGCTGTTATTATTCTTTATCTTTACCATGACCCAGAACATATGGCTGAGGCCACGATATCCAAGTTCAATTTCAGAACTCCTCTGTTTCAGTCTTAATACACAGAACAATTTACATCCTCATGCTGCTACATATAAAAGGCCAGGGACTCTAGAGGGGGACAGGACATGCTTAGGATGGAGTACATGCACAGAGAGGACTGTCAACAGCTCAATAAAGCCCTTCAAATGGGTGTAATGATGTCCCTTGGGAAAAGCACCATTTCCGTCATAGGAAAGCAGCAGAAAGATGAGGCATCTTTCTTTTATGTACCTATGTAGAGTGTAATTGAAAGATTTCATAAGAGTTGTGAAAAAATTTTGAGACTTTGAAGCTGAAAAATCAGTTTCAAAAAAGAAAAAAATAACCCCTCTAACTTTTCCAACCTGCTGGATGAGGAAAAGAGCAAACAGTAGTGAAGGTCATTCCTTTTGGACATCAGGGAGTACAAACAAGAGAAAAGAGTGTTTTCCAGAAGATGGAGACAGAGATCCATCCACCAGAAAAAGTGCTGCTGCCAGCTGAACACTTGACTGACAGAACTGCAAACTTCAGAAGGGAAACTCTAGGAGCCACTTTTGACACTGTCACCCTGTTGTCTTACTTGCCACGCTTTGGTATTATAATTGGACAGGGGGGCTGCCCCTAGAGGGCAGGAGGTTCTTGCTTCAGGTCTTCGGTCCTTGTCTGGGCTAAGGATACCTAGCCTTGGCCCACTTTACTCGACTGGGCTGCTCTGCTCAAGGTCCACTGTCCCAGGGCCCTCAGCTCCTAAGTCCCTCATCCCCAGCCCCATCCTTCATAGGCTTCCAGGCTCTCAACCCTAGTGTTTTCTGTCTGACACCACAGTCCTTCTGCTGACTGCAGTGCTCCCGCCACTCCTTCTGGAATGGTTTAGGACCTGGGGTACCCCGGCACCCTTCTCAGTGGCCTCCTCCACCCCTAGATCCACAATCTGGTCCTCCTTCAACACAAACAAAAATACGAGCATCTGCTCCCAAACAAAAGGTTCCTCCAACCCTGGGCCAACACTACAACATGGCAATGAGATACAATACCAACAATGATATCGATTGTGGCTCATCTGGCCACTAGATTAGAAGAACAATTGGTTTGATCTGAGCTGGCAATTCCAAGGATTTACAAGCAAAAAAAAATGAAAGTTCAAAACCTGTATTCATTGTAATTTGCAGCATATATTACATGGCAACCCTGCCTGGGTTTTACTCTCAGGGAAATTCTCCCCTGGAGCACAGGAAGATGCAATTTATATCATTCTGTTTCACCTTGCAAACAGGAAGATCAGAGTTGCTTTGAATCCCACAGGCACTTGAAAGAAAAATAATGTTTAACTCCCTCACAAAAAGTCATAATACTAGAAGTGTTCTCTTCTATCCTAGGTTTTGATTTAAAAAAATAACTGGTACTTTGATAGTACTCTTGATCTAAGTGTTTTTGACAATCAGATAATCTCAAAAGATTGTTTTACAAGCAGTGATCAAGTCTTAAAACCTTCCTTTGAGAATGGTTCTGATGCTACTTTATAAATAGGGAAAATGAGAGTGTTGATTTTGATCCCAAGTAATGATCCCTAGTATTGGTTGTGTCTATATCCTAAATAATAATACAATTATTTATATGGTCATAGTTTATGTTTCCTGCTGTGCCTCTCCTCACATCCTACCTATATTCTGCTTCCAGTGCTGAAAAGTTCATTCAAATGATCATTCTTTGCAACACTCCAAATTTGACCAGAAGAAACCTATATTTTGAAACTGTCCTAGCTCCATCTATGTTTCTGGAATCTATGATTTGATATTTTTTCTTGCAGAATTGAGGAGAAGGAAGTCTCACTGAATAACCTCTGCTAGGCCTTGCTGTAGCCACGAAGACTGCCAGCTGTCAAGGAGATAGGTGCAGGGCAGTCTGGGGCCTAGCTGCTGACAGGCAAAACTCATGACGGGTGCTTGTGCAACTGCTGCCTTTCATCAGGCAGCAGGACTGAAGATTCCCCATCACTTGCCACCAAGATCTGGGGATAATAGTTGGCCACAGTACGAACATGAGCTGGCAGTACAGTGCTATAGCCAGCAGGGCCAACAATACCCTGGCATGCATCAATTGATGCATCTCCAGCAAAACCATTGCAAAGAAGTGATTCTTTTGCTCTACTTGGCTCTATTTGGCATTGGTGAGACCACAGCTGGAGTACTGTGTCCAGTTCTGGCCTCTGCACTTTAACAAGGACGTGGGGCTACCCATATGATAAGAGACTTGTATGGCAAGCCATAGGAGGAAAGGCTGAGGGACCAGGGACTCTTCAGCCTGAAAAAGAGAAGGCTGAGAAGGGACTTGATAGCAGCTTACTGCTACATCAGAAGTGTACATCTAGGGCTCGGTGATCAACTGTTCACCAGGGCACCCTTGAGGTAGACTAGGAGTAATGGTCACAAACTCTGGGAAGATCATTTCAGGCTCAACATTAGGAAAAACTACTTCACAACTAGGGTGTCCAGACTGTGACCATTACACCTAGTTTTCCACGTCCTTGTGCGGAGCCCAAAACTGGATGCAGTACTCCAGTTGCGATCTCACCAATGCTGAGTAGAGTCGAAGAATCACTCCTTTGCAATGGTTTTGCTGGAGATGCATCAATTGATGCATGCCAGGGTATTGTTGGCCCTGCTGGCTACAGCATTGCACTGCTGGCTCATGTTCATAATGAGGTCTAGTATTACCCCCAGGTCTGTGATGGCAAGTGATGGATCTTCAGTCCTGCTGCCTGATGAGAGGCAGCAGTTGTGCAAGCACCCATGTCACGAGTTTTGCCTGTCAGCAGCTAGGGGTGCAGGGTCCCAGAACCCCCCTGCATCTATCTCCTTAACATCTGGCAGGCTTTGTGGCCGCAGCAGGGGCCACCATCCCTGCAACTTTCACCCGGCTGCATCTTAACACACACAGTGTCACCCACGTCACGAGTTTTGCTTGTCTGCAGCTTGAGGTGCAGTTTCCCCCAAACCCCTGCACCTATCTTCTTGAAACTTGGCAGGCTTCATGGCCTCAGCAGGGGTTAGCATGCCTGCAGTTCTGACCCTGCTGTGGCGTAACACATACATACAACATGAACTGCGTTTTTAAGATTTTGAGGTACAGTTCCCTGAACCTCTGCACTTATCTCCTTGAAACTTAGAAGGCTTTGTGGCCTCCACAGGGGCTAGCATGTCTTCAGTTTTGACCCCACTATGGCTTAACACACACACATGACACAAGTTTGGCTCTCTGGACTTTGGGGTGCAGTTTCTCCAAACCCCCTGCACCTATATTCTTGAAACTTGGCACACTTCATGCTCTCAAAAGAGGCTACTATTCCTGCAATGACCAAGTTATAGGCTGTTTCAACCTTCCCCATTATAGCTTATGGGCAAACCGTTGAAACAGTGTCAAAACAGCAAAATGTTTTGACTTGCCTCATTTTGTTTCAAGGCTGTTTCGACCATATCTGTTGCGTTTTGATCTTGCTATTTCAGCCTCGAAACGGCTCGAAACAGTGTTGAAACAAAACTAGCGGTGAAATTTTGCACAGCCCTAATGCCCATGCCTGATCAATCCATCCCAATAGATAGGTCTGAAGAGCTGGACGTCATTTAAGTGACAACAGAAGACGTTTTAGAAAAAATCAGTTAACTAAATACTAATAAGTTATCAGGGCCAGATACCATTCGCCCAAGTTCTGAAGTAACCCAAAGGTTAAATTTGCAGAACTGTTGGTAATAGTACAGAACCTATCGTTATAGATGACCTCTCTGTGAGAGCAATGGAGGCTTGCCAACATAATGCCCATCTTCAAAAAGGGCTCCACTTCAGGAGTTTTGGTGGGCTGTCACAGGCTGGGTCAGCACCCCTCCCTTTCCCCCCCACACTATGTCAGGTTATCACCCCCACCTCAAAAAAACCCACCAAAAAACAGTTCACCAAAATTCCCTAGGTGGCTTTGTTCTATACATGGCCAGGCAGGTGGACTAGAGATGTGAGCAGATGCAGAGTGGCATCTGGGAGCAGTAGAGGTGGGTAAGGTTTGGGGTCATGGGGACAAAAGAGCATGGGGCTAGGGCCTGGGGCAAAGCCATGACCTGTTCCTGGCATGCCCCTGCTTATTAATGGAACCAGTGCCTATCACATCACAAGGACATGTGGGCAGCAGATTGTGGATGGCCTGGCACCATGCTGTCACCACTCTGCAATTTCAAACCCAGTCCCAGCCCCAGCCCTGGCCCCATTCCATCCACCTGGCTGTGTACAGATCCTGGACCAGTCTCCATGGAAACCCTGCTCACCACTCTGTCCAGCACCCCCAGCAATGGGTGTGGGGCAGTTGGGTCAGGGTTCCCAGGCAACAGGGCTGGGACTGGCAGCGGGCACTAGCAGCAGCAGCTGGAAGGAGACACCACTGTGGGGGCTGCTGAGAAGCAAGTCCATCTGCCACACCATTCTAGCCCCTCATCTTCCCCTCCTCTCAACAAGCCTAAGTGGGGCGGAGGGACCCGGCACAGCTGAACCAGATCCGGAGGGGAAGCCCCCCAGGTACCTTATAGCTAAGCTGGTAGGGAGCCGCGCTCCCGAGCCACACAGTACGAACAGAGTGCGCAAACAGGCATGCTCTGTAAGAGTGCGCCAATGTTTGCACAGGCGTTCGCACCAGCAGGCAAGCAGGAAGGGCCAGGAGAGAGACTCCTGTATGGGTAGAGCGTAGACACCACACAGATCTAACAAACAGCAACTTATAGAATGGTATTGATGATGAGTGCTGCTAGGGCCCCTGCCCAAGGGGCCATGCCTACCTGGGGATGGTCTGAGGCCGCCCCTGCCCAAGGGGCCATGCCTACCTGGGGATGGTCTGAGGCCTCCACCCAGACTGAGCCCATGGGGGAGCCAATGTCCTCCTGCCTCCTGGCCTGAGGGGGATCCCCAGCAGGGCCGGAGGGGAGCAGAAATTGGGGGCCCCCACACCTGTCTGGCAGGTGCCCATCTTAGGGATCTGGAGACGCAGCTGAGGTAGTTCCAGGAGGAGGTTAGCAGGCTAAGGGGTATCAGGGAGGCGGAGGATGAAATTGACAGTTATTTCCTTTCCCTGCAGGACCAGGCACCTAAGGAAGAAGCATCCTGGGGAGTGCCCTGCACAGCAGAGTGGCAGACGGTCACATCCATGACCGGATCTGCTCACAGCAAACTGGTACCAGTTCCTCCAGTCCAACTGGAAAACAGGTACGAGGCCCTGGCGACCCTGCAGGAGATGGAAGGAGAGGAGGAAACCTCTGGGCAGGAAGCAACACCATGTTCTCCACCCTCTGAACAGGTCAAGAGATCCAAGAGGACCTAGAGGAGGAGGCGTCGAGTGATCATCATAGGCGACTCCATCCTGAGAGGTACGGAAGGCCCCATCTGTCGCCAGGACCCCTCAACACAAGAGATCTACTGCCTGCCCGGAGCAACAATTTGGGATGTGACGGAAGTAATCCAGGCCATGATTCAGCCCGCTGATTACTACCCCATGGTCCTAGTCCATGTGGGTACTAATGATGCTGCCAGGAGAAGCCCTGATCACCTGATGACGGACTACAATGCTCTGAGTGGCGTGATGAGGGAGATCAGTGCACAGGTGGTATTCTCTTTTGTCCTACCAGTGAGCGGACACGGAAGACGGCATGAGAGCTGCATTAGAGAGACTAACAGGTGGCTTTTGCAATGGTGTCTCCAGGCAGGCTTTGGCTTTCTGGACAATGACCCACACATCACGACGAGGGACATGATCAGTTGGGATGGGCTTCACCTGTCCCCCAAAGGTAAGCGTGTATTCTCTTCTAGGTTGGCGAATCTTCTCCGGCGGGCTTTAAACTAGGCTTGTCGGGGGGAGGGGAATATGAGGGCGGGGGAAGCTGTGGACCACCAAACCATGTGGGACCCACAAGGACAGCCCAGCCTGAAGAAGGAAAACATTGGGAACCTGCAAGCCATGGGGCGGCCAGCAGTACAGCACAGGTAAGCAATAAGCAGATAAGAAATAAAGGGGCCCCTTGGGATTTGGAGCTGTGGGGCAGCAAAGGCACCAGTCACAGGGCTCAAGTGCCTATATACTAATGCTAGGAGCATGGGGAACAAGCAGGATGAACTGGCACTCCTGCTTGCAGAAAACACCTATGACTTAGTAGAGCTAACAGAAACCTGGTGGGATTCATTCCACAACTGGGCAGTACATATTGAGGGTTATAAGCTGTACAGAAAGGACAGGGTGGGGAAGAAAGGAGGGGGGTTGTGCTCTATGTCAATGAGCAATATACATCGATCTTCATCAAGACGGAATCGAAGGTTGAGAAAGTAGAAAGATTGTGGGTTAGGTTACATGGGGGCAAGAATAAAGGGATTTGATAGTAGGGGTCTGGGGCTCCTGAGGCAGCTCTGAGAGACCATAAAAACTAAGGAGGTGGTAGTCATGGGTGACCTAAACTACCCAGACATCTGCTGGGAGACGCAGACAGCAAAGTCCCACCGTTCACGCAGGTTCCTATTCTGTGTACAGGACCTCCACCTGACGCAGGAAGTACAAGGTCCAACTAGGCGGAATGCCTTACTGGACCTGGTACTGGCAATGGGGGGCAGAATTGGTGACAGACAGGGGGGACAAGGCTGAACTCCTCAGTGAGTTCTTTGCTTCAGTGTTCCTAAGTGAGGGGCAAGACAAGTCTCTCACTGGGATTGTAGAGAGGCAGCAGCAAGGCACCAGACTACTATGTGTAGATCCTGAGACGGTGCAGTCACTTGGAAGAACTGGATGTCTTTAAGTGGGCAGGCCTGAGTGAGCTCCATCTGAGGGTACTGAAGGCACTGGCCGACGTCATCGCACAGCCACTGGCAGGAATATTCAAACGCTTGTGGCGCATGGGCCAAGTCCTGGAGGACTGGAAAAGGGCCAATGTGGTCCCCATTTTCAAGAAGGGGAGGAAGGAGGACCCAGGCAACTATAGGTCAGTCAGTCTTACCTCCATCCTTGGCAGTCTTTGAAAAAATTATCAAGCCTCACATTTGCGAGAGCCCGGCAGGACAAATTATGCTGAGGGGAAACTAGCATGGGTTCATAGCAGGTAGATCGTGCCTGACTAATCTAGTCTCTTTTTATGACCAGGTTACAAAACACCTGGACACAGGAGTAGGGGTGGATGTTATATACTTAGACTTCAGGAAGGCCTTTGATACAATATTCCACCCCATACTGGTGAACAAGTTAAGAGGCTGTGACTTGGACAACTACACAGTCTGGTGGGTGGTGAATTGGCTAGAGGGTCACACCCAGAGAGTCATAGTAGATGGGTCTGTATTGACCTGGAAGTGTGTGGGCAGTGGGGTCCCACAGGGCTTGGTCCTTGGACCGACACTCTTTAATGTCTTCATCAGTGCCTTGGATGAGGGAGTGAAGTGTACTCTGTCTAAGTTTGTGGATGACACAAAACTGTGGGGAGAAGTGGACATGCTGGGGGGGCAGGGAACAGCTACAAGCAGACCTGGACAGGTTGGACAAATCGGCAGAAAATAACAGAATGCAATTCAACAAGGAGAAATGCAAAGTGCTGCACCTAGGGAGAAAAAATGTCCAGCATACCTACTGCCTAGGGAATGACCTGCTTGGTGAAACAGAAGTGGAAAGGGATCTTGGAGTCCTAGTGGACTCCAAGATTAACATGAGTCATCAGTGTGACAAAGCCGTCAGAAAAGCTAACGGAACTTTATTGTGCATCAGCAGATGCATGACGAACAGATCCAAGGAGGTGATACTTCTCCTCTATCGGGCACTGGTCAGACCACAGTTGGAATACTGCGTACAATTTTGGGCACCGCACTTCAAGAGGGATGTGGATAAACTGAACAGGATCCAGAGAAGGGCTGCTCGTATGTTTAAGGGCTTGCAGGCCAAGCCCTATGAGGAGAGACTGGGGAACCTGGACCTCGTCAGTCTCTGCAAGAGAAGGTTGAGAGGTGACCTTGTGGCTGCCTATAAGTTCATCGTGGGGGCACAGAAGGGAATTGGTGAGGTTTTATTCACCAAGGCACCCCCGGGGGTTACAAGAAATAATGGCCACAAGGTAGCAGAGAGCAGATTTAGATTAGACATTAGGAAGAACTTCTTCACAGTTAGAGTGGCCAAGGTCTGGAATGGGTTCCCAAGGGAGGTGGTCCTCTCCTCTACCCTGGGGGTCTTCAAGAGGAGGTTGGATATACGTCTAACTGGAGTCATCTAGACCCAGCACTCTTTCCTGCCTATGCATGGGGTTGGACTCAATGGTCTATTGAGGTCCCTTTCGACCCTAACATCTATGAATCTATGAATCTCTGCACACCCAGGCATGGTGGGACCAGCTGCACACAACATGGCCCAGGTTGCCCCCTGCACCTAGGTCAAGCAGGGCCAAGGGACCTGCTGTAGACCAGAAAAAATCTGTTGTCAGGCCAGATCCAGCCTGGAGACCATATTTTCCCCACCTGTTTCAGGAACTGCATACCAGTGCGAGTCACTTTCATCCCTGGAAAATTGGTTGAATCTATAATAAAGAATAAAATCAGAATATGCCCAAATGTGATCTGCTGGGAAGAGGCAGCATGGTCAGCATGGAAATTCTGCCTCATTAATCTGCTCGTTGAGAGTGCTACATGGACAAGGGGGATCTGGTTGACATTGTATATTCTGACTTTCCAAAAGCTTTCAGCAAGGTTTTCCACCAAAGGCTTATAAAAAAACTGGGCTGTCATAGGATTGGAGGGAAGATTTTTCCGGGACTGGGATCTGGTTGCAAAATAGGAAGCAAACTGTAGCGCTAAATGGTCACTCCTTAGGACTGAGGGAGATCAAAAGTGGGGTCTTGCAGAGATCTGTGCTACACCCAATTTTGTTCAAGATTTTCATCCATGATCTGGAGGTGCACAGTGAAATCTCCACATTTTCCAATGATGCCAAATTCATCCAGATAGTGAGATCCCAAGCTGATGGAGAAGAGCTGCAAAATAAATCTCATCAAGCTAAGTAAGGGGCAAAAAAATGGCAAATGAACGGTTATTCACCAAATCCCAGAATTACTAAACTAGGGGACACCCAATGCAATTTGAAAGAGATAGGTTTAAAATTAACTACATGATGCATAAAAAAGCACTTTCTCTTGTTAATTTGGGGAATTTGTTGCCACAGGAGATGGTAGAGGCTGACAGCATAGCCTGGTTCAAACAGGGACTAGAAAAATTCATGGATGATAGACCTGTTACTAACTGTTGGACAGAAGAGCTGAAGATATTTCCTTTGGCATTTCTAAACCAATAACAATGGATACCAGGGTAATATGTAGGGCACTCTAGATCAGGGTTGGGAAAAATATGGCCCACGGGCCAGAATCAACCTGCCAAGGGAATCTATCCGGTCCATGGTGGGTCCCTCAGCCCCGCTCAGCCCAGGCGTGGGGGACAAGCCGGGTCTGCCCCAATGCATGCAGAGGTGCACGAGTGGTACAGTGGCTGGACTCTGCTTCCCGTCAGTCTCTGCAGCAGTGACTCCACCACCGCTGGACTCAGCCCCACTGCCTGGGCACCCCAGCCTGTCCACCCTGCACCCATCACCAGGGTTGCCAGTTGGAGGGGATGACTAGGGTTTCTATGGAGACTTCCTGGGACCCCTGCAGGCAGGGCCCTCTTGGCTGGGCTGATAGGATTCGGTCGCAGGTGGGCGAGGAGCAGTGTCTAGGAATGGGACAGGTGGGCGGGGAGCTTTGGTCAGATAGGATCAATTGTTCCCTTCCCCCCACTCCACCCTACTCCACTGGGCCAGGTCAGCACCCAGGGCCAGGGGAGCACCCTCACCCCCCCCCCACACACACACACTGCACTGTCCTGGACCAGATCAGCACCTTGCTCTCCACTGCAGCCTACAACAGCTCACCAAAATTCCTGAAGTGTCCCTCCAGCCAAAATCATTTCTCACCCCTGCTTGACATATGTTCAGTTCAATGCTTTCCCTGTAAAGCAGCGGTTCCCAACCCTGGGCCACGATCCAAATGAGGGTCATGGGGGCAATGCCGGTGGCACCACACAGAAAAGACGAACTGCACCACATGCTGGGAGCTCCACCACCACCACCACCACTGCCGCATCCACTCCCAGCAGAGGGGTGCAGAAAAAAAGGGGTGGGAACTACTGCTCTAAAGTATCAACTCCTGCCAGTCAGAGACAGGATGCCCCACTAGATGGACCTTGGTCCGAACCACTATGGCACTTATGTTTTTAAGGTTTTTAGTTGGGAAGTTCTTACTGCTCAACCAGGCCTGTTGGGTGATACTGTTGCAGTAAATAGCTGAAATAACTTCCCACCCCAGGATGCAGGAAGCTTGACTGGAGCCCACATCCCTTGCATGCCAATGTCATGATTGGCTCAGTATTGATACAGGACAGACAATATACATACTTGAGACAGCTTCTTTGTCTCAGCACAGTTTAATCCTCCAACAAACACAACATTGGGCATAACTGGCCTGGGATAATCAAATACAAAGTAATTTCTCATTAGCTGAATGGAGCCTTGATCTAAGAGCTTCTGAACAGTCACTTCCTTCTGAAGAACCTCAGATGCCAGATTTTCAAATGGTGAAACAAAAGTATAACAAAGAAACTGTACCAATACACTGTGTAACAGGTTGCATACTCGCTGGAAACATGTCATATGGTCTGTGTATCTTGTAAACAATCCCGGGACATGAGAAGATAGACTTGGACTCTGAGTTGCCCTTAATACCAATTCACATGAAAATCCACGCACGACAAACACAGATGGGAGAGACAGATATGTAGCAACTATGGTCCCACATAAAGAAGCAGGATCTGTGAAAATGGCATCAAATTGATTTTCTTTTAGGTACTGCATTAGTTCTTTGCTGTTAAACAAAGTCTTGCACCCTTGGAAAAGCATTTGGAAGATTTCAGCTAGATTTTTATATGTTGAAATGATAATGTTTAAAAAAAGATTGTTCAAGAAAGCAATCATGTCCCAAAGTCTTCATTAATGCTTCCAAGTATTTCTCACAGTAGATATATTTTCTTTGTGAAATTATAGGGTATTTTCAAAAGCAAACTTGTTTCTGGTGAAACTAGGACTATTTCATGCCCATTCTGATGGAGCTTCTGCAGTACAAGATGCATGCTCAGCCATGTATTTCCACCAGCTGGAATCACCAATAGCTTCCCACCATAAGCAAAACCCGAAAGTATTAGCAGAGGAAGAAATTTCATCACAGGCTGATGAAAAGAAGATCTAATCCTAAAATCCATTGCAATGTTTGCAAAACAAAAAAAACAAATTCTGCATCGGAGAACTTTAGGAACTTTAGGAGCTTATTTTTTCATTGACAGCAAGGAGGAACTTTTATCTCATGTAAGTATTCATAAATGTAACAAATAGCTATCTCTTTTCCACATGATCTTTTATCTGCAATGCAGTCAGTTGCTAATTTATTTAATAAATAAAGTTAGGAAGATCATTCATATAACTAGAACTGGGCAGATCATTTTTCAACTGACTAGCTATTCCAAAAAACCAAAAACAATTTTAGGGAACTGAAATGTTTAAAAAAATTGGGGTCAAAAGAAACATTTTGTGTTACGACAGGATTTTTAACTTGTCTTTCAAGTGCCTGGCAAACCTCTGGTGCTCTTTTAAGTCTCTGGATCAGGGATAGTATAGCTAGATCTGTTCCACGTAGTCTCTCATTCAGAGAGATCTGTTTACATAGTCTTTGATCTAGAGAACTAGAAGAGCACCCAAAAATTTTGCTAGCACTGAATGCCTTGATGGAAACTATGTAGGAGAAATCAAACAAAAACTGTGTAGCACAGTGGTCTCCAAACTTTGTATGGTGAAGATCACTTTTTGTAAGTAAAGGACACCCCAGGATCTACTGAGATTGACTGTCAGAGGCTTCACGATCAACCAGTCAATCGAGATTGGCTAGATGGTGACCACTGGTGTGAGAATGAACACCTGGAAAATCTAAGACAAAAATACCCAATTACCTGTGGCAGACAAGGTTCTTTGGGTAAATGTCTTATCTTTTATTAAACCAACTAAATAGTTGGAAAAATTGGGTACACATTTCTTATAAGACAACCACTTTTTTCCAATCTCTGACTTCTAATCCTCAAAGAGACTTTGCAAAACACCTTTCATAGATAAGCCTATGAACTTCACTTCATAAATCTACCAATTACAAAAAATCATGGACTCAATATTCCAACTATTTGAGTTGGTCTAATGAAAGATATCGGATTTACCCAAAAAATCTTATATGGACTAAATATAGGTAGAGGTGCACTGATACATTGGTCCAATATCAGATTGGCACTGATATAAAGAAAATTGGCTTTATCGGAAATCAGCCCAATGCAGCTGATAATTTGGCCAACAAATGCCTGTGTGTGCATGCAGCCACAGCACAGCATGCAGGCAACAAGGAGCGCAGCCTGCCAGCTTGAAAAGTTGTGTGCAGCTGGTAAGTCTGGTGTGGTGGAAGGGGAGGAGGGAGGGAAGGGGTGTGGGCAGGGAAGATCAAAGCCCCCAGTGGTAATGGAGGGAGGGAGGGAGGGAGGGAGGGAGTGTGGCAGGGGCAAAGGCAGACATTGACCACCTGGGGTGGGGTGGGGTGCAGGATGGAGCCGTGGCTCGTGTGGGGTGGGGGGGTAGCTCCCACCACTGCACATACTCTGGGAGGGCACGGGGGGCATACATGCCTGGATCTGCGTGGAGTGGGGCAGGCAGGCTGTAGCTGGAAGCTGGAGTCAGGGCTGCACCAGGCTCTTTTCAGCAGGGGCTGGGCTCAGGGCAGGTGGTGGCAGCCCTGGGAGGGAGCTATGGGGGCGTGTCTTACAGCCACCTCAAATTTTGCCATAGCCCCTCCATCACAGTGCCACCACCACCCACCCTGAGCCCAGCCCCCTCTGAGAAAAGCCAGGTTCAGCCCCGGCTCCAGCCCACAGCTGCAACCCACCCACCCCACCCTGCATCCCCTCCCCCATGACCTATGAGTGCATGACCCCATGAGTGCAGGAGGCCTCTACTCTCATCCTCCTGGATGAGACATGGCTCCGCCCCACATCCAGCCCCACTCCATCTGGCCAGCCCCTGCCCCTGCCCCAGCCACTGCCCCTGCCTCCCTCCCTCCCTCATTGCAAGGGACTTTGATCTGCCTCTCCCCCCACCCTTGGCTTAATAAAAGATATCACATTTACCCAAAAAACCTTGACTGCCTAAAAGTTTGCTGCACATTTAAGTCTAAATTTACTTTCTATTGAATCTGCTAATGCCAAGTCATTTATAGTTTTACTTTGTTTACAGTATATTCTGTGCATGCCAGTCTGGCAGCACTTTCTCACACTTGTAGTAATTTATTTATGAAAGTCTTGAACAAATTTAACAGAAAGCAAAATGGTTTGCTCCTCCACTGGACAAAAAGGGCATATCTGCACATGTACTTTTATGCAGATTAGCTTATTTTAATGTGCATTAAAGTATCACTTAAAAATGTGCTATTTAATTCATGTGCATTAAAATAGCCTTATGCACAGTAAGTGTCATTTTAAAAATGATGTTCTTTAGTTAATGTGCATTAAGACAGATGTTAATGTGTATTTTCCTAGTACCTCACAATGGAAGGCATTTTTACACATGCAAGTGCCGCAGATTTAGGTGTTTTTAAAGTGCCTGGCATTGCATCACTTACAATTGTATTTGCGGCAAACTGCACGTCAAAGCATAGAAAATAGCAACCATTCACTTTTGAACTAAAACACGTAGAAGGCGGTTTTAGTTCAAAAGTGCACTGATGTGCTTTTTGCTGGTTATAGAACTGTCAACAACTCAGAGCTGTGCATGTCAGCTTGCATGCAGAGTGAACTTGATCCATCTGGTGCATCTGACTCAATTTCTGGCATGTCCAGGCATGAAAATGTATGTGTATAAACGCTCAGCGGTACTCGATATAATATGCATTAACTAAAGTATGTTAATGCATGTGTAGACATGCCCAAAGATCTGCTTCAATTGTGATACTTTCCTTTATACAGTTTTCCGCATCCCCATGCAGATCTTATTTGAATTAGAGCCAACAACTAGCCAGGGATACAGTGGTTTTATTGTGAATTTAAATTCATAGATCTTGGCTTGCTTCATTATCTGAGTTAATACCGAATTACTATCTTGTCAATCAAAGGGCAATATAATGGTGGGTGAGGCACATGAGAGACAAGCTAAAAGTCCCAATGTACCTAAAATGTAACCCAGCAACAAATGGGCAAAGGGGAGGATAGGTTTTAAAAGTTATTTGGTTTTGCTTTTGGAACTGTGTGCTGTTTGCCATTTTCATTCTCCCTTTTGTGTGTTTTAACCTGTCAGTGTATCATAGTATCTAGGGTCAGAAGGGGCCTAAAGCAGGCCATCTAGTGTAACCCCCCACCAGTGGCAGGAACGAGTGCCAGGGTCACAGGACCCCAGGCAAGTACCCATCTAATCTACTCTTAAAGATGCCCAAGGAAGGAGCAAAAACAACTTCCCTAGGAAGCTGGTTCCACATCCTAGCCACCCTAACTGTGAAGTAGTGTTTCCTAATG
>JAGPOW010001946.1:381519-395438 GCA_030014935.1 Caiman crocodilus | reverse complement strand
TTGGGGGTCATGATTGACCACAAGATGAACATGAGCCTTCAGTGTGATGCTGTGGCTAGTAAAGTGAGCAAAATGCTGGCTTGCATCCATAGATGCTTCTCAAGCAAATCCCAGGACGCCATTCTCCCATTGTACTCAGCCTTGATGAGGCTGCAGCTAGAGTACTGCATCCAGTTTTGGGCTCCACAATTCAAAAAGGATGTGGAGAAGCTTGAGAGAGTCCAGAGAAGAGCCACGTACATGAACAGAGGTCAGGAAAATAGACCTTACAACAACAGGCTGAGAGCTATGGGGCTCTTCAGCCTGGAAAAGCACAGGCTCAGGGGCAATCTGATGGCCACCTATAAGTTTATCAGGGGTATCCACCAGGATCTGGGGAAACATTTGTTCACCAGAGCGCCCCAAGGGACAACAAGGTTGAATGGTTATAAACTCCTGCAAGACCATTTCAGGATGGACATAAGGAAGAATTTCTTTATTGTCTGAGCCCCCAAGGTCTGGAATAATCTGCCATCGGAGGTGGTTCAAACACCTACTTTGAATGCCTTCAAGAGAAAATTGGATGCTTATCTTGCTTGGATCCTCTGACCAGCTGATTTTCTGTCCTTTGGGTGGGTGGCTGGACTCAATGACCTTCTGAGGTCCCTTCCAGCCCTAATGTCTATGAAAGGTCAAACTTACAATGACCTTCCATTGCTCATGAGATGAGTCTTGCATAAGTCTACGTAGCAGCAAGTTTTTACTCTTACGCCAAAATAACAGCTCAGAACTTACAGATTCAAAGTCTAAATAGTCTATAAATGGTCATTTTAAATTGGAGTCTCAGCCAGGTGCCTGGTGATAGGGAGGGATTGAAAAGCTTGAAGTAATTAGTTTGTTTTGCATTACTGCAGTGTTAGTCTAATTGGAACTAATGAATGTGTTAGGCAGAGCTATATTCAAATACAGTCACATGCAAGTAATTATTGGCTATGTAGGAGAAGGAGCATTGTCAGGGTTTTTTATGCTAGTTGCCATTTTAATATTAGAAAATAGGGAAAGGACTTCAGGAGGTCAGCTAGTCCAAGCCCTTACTCAAGGCAGGATCATCCCTATCTAAACCATGTAAGACAACTGGTCTAAACTGTTCTCAAATTTCAGAAACAAGTCTCACACACAGTTACCAAGCATAACATGTAAAACATCAATAACACCATTTGACTTGACACAGGTAAAGGAAGGGGACAAGGGTGCCATCGATGCCCTACCACTGCAATGACAGAAAACAGCCTGTTAGGTATTTTGAGACATGAACCAAAGTCATTGCCATTGTGATACCTAGGATGACTTTATCACCACAGAAGAAGAAAAAAACAACGTTGCTGTTAAAAACAGGCATAGCAACATTTACTTTATCCACAACCAACGTCTTTTGGTCTACTTCTCTTAAGGGAACTAGTCTCCCCTGTAGCAAAAGGCAGGGCAGGGAAGCATCTTGGGCTAAGTACAGACAATCAAAAATCTTAAGGCAGAATTGGTCCAATCTTCACAGATTTCTCTAAGCAGCATAGATTGAACCAATAATGAATAACATTCACATTCACTCTTCAGCTGGGAAAGGCAGACAGATACCCAAACTGGTCCAGGTAGTTCAGGTGCTCAAGTGCGCCTCCCAGTCTGCCAACAACTGCTGAACCCAGCCAAGCGAGCGACATCTTGACTGGCTGCCCAGCACATGCTCCCAACCTCCTGCTGTCCCCCCATGGGGTGGGAGAAGGAGCCCCCCATCCTGGGGCTGGCCTCTTCCCCAACTTGAGCTGGGCATCTTCCCATGCTGGCAGAACACCACATGCACCCCAACCTGCCCCCCCCACTGCCAAGCCTTGGTCTGGTCAGCTGCAGGGAGGTCTATGCCAAGGGCAGTTTCCCCCACGTGCAGCCAAGTCAGCTGTTCCACCCTACCCCCGGTGAGTCTCTGACCTACAGGGAGGAGGGGGAAAGAGTTTTCTATCCCAGTCTTGGTCCCCTCTCCCAAGCCAGGCATTCCTCACATAGGCAGACACCCAGCTTGCACGATTCCTTCCTCATTCCCCCCTAAGGGTCAGAGACTCACCGGGGGTCAACAACCAGCCCAGACATGTAGAGGTGAAACAACCCTTAGTATGGGGCTCCCCACAGCTGGTCAGACCAGGACTCAGGAGGATAGGGCAACCCAACCCCCTTCCTCCCACTTTCTCCTCTCCTGCTCCAATTCAGACATTTGGACAGGGGCAGGGAGGCTCTATTCCCTTGCCTCCCACCACCCCTGCTGCTCTGCAGGGCATACAGGTTCAAGCAGAAGGCAGGCTAGGGAGCAAAGATTTTGCTGCTTCAGCTCTGTAACAGACCTCAGTATCTTATTTCTAAAGCTATTTCATTTCCCCCTGTCCCTCAGTGGAGGTATTTTTCCCTTTATCAGTCCTTCAGGACCAACCATTGTCTCACCTTCTCACAAAGATGAGCAGGCTCTGGTTTATGTAAACCCAGACTACTTCCACTGCCAGCTGCCTTTGTGGGGATTAAAGGTTAATTATAACCAGCTGCCTAAATTCCTTGTGTGGCAGTTCATGCTGTGTCAACGCTAATCAGAGGATATAAACATTGAACACCACAGAATTGTCTTTGCTGTTGTTGGGAGTATTTGGTTATAATGTGAAACCTAGTGTACTGAGACAGTTTATAGGTGGCTGCCGAATGCTGAATCATAGTGACAGCTGAAGGTTTCTCCTTCTGCAAGCACAAATCTCTGTCCCTTACCTAATTGTTGCAGTCCTAGTTAGAGCCACTATAAACTATGGCTGAAAAAGCTTCAAATTTCAACATGCCTGGATAAAGTGTGATACAGCATCTGCTGTAATGGGTGGTGGACAGGAGGATGAATAAGTGGCTTCCATTTTAATCAAACACATACTTTGAGTTGTACCAGCAAGAGAGGTATCACATATTCTTCATCAGGAAGAGAATGAGAGCTTGCAGAATATCAATTGTCTTAAAACAGCAATACAGGTCTTCCTAACCTGTCACAGGTCATTTTAGACAGGTAAATAATTTATACACACAGTTTCAGGACATACTGGACCCTGCTAATAGTCTTTGTACTTTAGTAGAAGGGACATACCAAGTTTTCCTCTAAGATACCTTCTAATCAAGCACATGCACTTGTATGAAAATAGAACATAGGGACAAGACGTCAGAATTCCACAGCTTAGAGTAACAAACAATATGAATTGTGTATTTAAGGATGTCACACATTACTGAATGACTTTTCATCTAATGATGCTTTATTAGGGGAGGGGTACTTCCAAGATTCTGCTCTATGAGCATTATGGCTTCTGAATGGCTAAAATGTGGATAATGGCAACATAAGCTTCTCTTAACAGTCTGGCTTTTTTACACCTTTGCTTTTAATCGCTTCCCCCCAGCATTTTAGGTCTTTTTATCTTTATGGTACCACTAAATAACAATTAACCTATGCCTGTTTACATTTTCCTCAAGTTCCCAATGCTTTTGAAAGCTTACTTGTTATCCTCATTTGTGCTGAGAACATGGCTCACTCAGCTCTCAGCATCATATACTCCAGGAGAGGCTGTTCTAATTCCCTGAAGCCCTCTTAAGTACATGCAAACAATCTGCTGACCTTTTCCAAAAATATTAGCCTTACTGCTTGCAGCTGATCATTTGGCTTTTCATGGAAGTGAAATAAAAGTCCATGGGACTATAAGAATTTGGAAGTATTTGTGTTTTTTCTGCCTTAAATATTCAGAAACCAAAGCAGTCTGTTGCCCAAATGCCTTCACAATGTTTTGTATATCCCTCTACTTCTTCTTACACTTAAAACTCCCCCGCTCCTCAAACACACATACACAATAAGCAAAGCTGCATCATAACCCTTATAAAAGCAGTGGAAAATAAATAAGGCCATGAATCTGACAGTTTCTGTGAAGTTTTATCTTCATTTCACCATGTGCTTAAAATGTTGGATACGAATAACATTGGATATGAGGAAGACTGAAATGGAGAACAATGGTGAAGGTGAATAATGGAACTGTGGAAGGCTCATAAGAGTAATTTGATACATACTATAGCATTTTAGGGTTAATCGAGTCTGAGTGGTAGGCAGTGAAATGCAGAAATCAATTATAGGAAATAACATATTACCAACACCATAACTCTTTAGTATTCATTAGGCTATCAGAAGTTGGAAGCTAGACTTAAAGACAAATGAAACCCTTTTAAGGGTAGAAGCAATTGCACATAGTATCTTTCTGCAAAATAGCCAGCCTAAAAGTTCAGATGAATTGGAATGCTTCAAAAGTATTGGATTACTAAGCTAGCAAATTAGGAAAAAATTAGCTGGAAAACCTAAATGGCTTTGGTTGCAATTCTGTAAATGTATACATGTACTTATCTTAAAACTTAGATTAAATTCTGTGGAGTAAGGACAGTTATCTGTATAAAATCAGACAATGAGACTCAAAAAGTGACTTGGAGGTGTATGTCTTCTATTTCTGAAGATTGTCATAACCAGATTCTAACAGTTAAGTTTTTTGCATTACAGTTATGACTAGCACACAAATGTATAGGGTTATGTGTAACAGATGTTTTACTTTGGGAGGCACCATATTGAATCATTTCTGTATTGCCTTCTTTTTCTCACAGCTTTTAAAAAAACATTCTCAGATTAGGGGAAGATAGAATAGCAGTTAATACTCAACACCTTATCAAACTAAACTATGCTGTGTTAACACACAATAGACCAAATCCTTTTCCACCAATTGAGTGTTTTAGAGAACTTAAATGTGACCCTATTTCCCCTTGCTTGGGCGTGTCTACACAAGACATTTACTGCAGAGTGGACTAATTAGTAGTGTAGTATAGTGTAGTAAGTATAGTAAGTGTCACACATCTACACATGCACCTCTATTAGGCTGGAGTAAACTAAATTAGCTCCACAGCAGGACAGTACTTGTAAATACTGTCAGCTGGCAGGTTGACCTGCTCCCCCTCTGCCCCACCCCCATGGAGGGGGCTGCCAGCTGGGACTGCTCTAACCCAAGTCAAAATGCTGCAAACTTAGGCACATGTTCAAATGCCCACTGGTGCTCTGCTTGGAACCATACATGGATGAATGAGAGGAATCCCTGCAGTTCCAGGCACCTTCTTGGCCAGAGCATCCTCAGAAGCTCCTGAGGGCAAGTACCCTGAGCTGCTCACCAGGGCAAATTTTTATATTGCTGGGGCCAGCACCTGTGCTGGCCCCAGGCTCTAGCTCCCTCTGGCTGCAGATCTGGAAGGAACTGGGCAGGTTTATTTTGCCCCAAGTGGCACAATTTGCCCCACACCAAAGTGAATGTCTGGGCACGTGCACTGAGGCAAAAATCCCCAGTTCAAATTTGTGCCACTCCTATTTGAGCTGCTGCAAGTGCATGTGCCTGCATGTGTGGATGCACCTCTTGAGTCCCTAAAAATAGCTAATGCAAAAGGTGTTTGGGACTTCTTTTTTCCTCACTGTTTTTTGTAATTTTGCTTTAAGGCATGTTAGAAAAGTAAGTCCATTAATGTTCTTTGCAGGGATTTATGCAGGATGGAATAGGATAGCATTTAAGTAACAAGTAGGTGGTATGGAAGAAGGCTGATGGTCTATAATGTGTCTCTATTACAGCTATAGATTAACTGAATTAGGAATGAATTTCTCAGAACCAGACTAACACTGTCTTTTAGAACCTAGCATGTCTCTCTTGCTGTTAGGTGACTGTTCCTTAGCAAGGACCTTGCCCTATGTCTTTTCAATGGACAAGTTCTGGTGATTTGACTACCAGCTTCCACAGGAAAACCCAATTTCTTTTTTCCTGCTATGTATTTTGTTCTCCTACTTACACCAAAAATGTTGATCATGGCTTACAAAATGGAATTGTGCCATCACTTTCCCTTTATTCTTTTACTTCCTTTCTCTTGGAAGGATATTGGCCTTATCCCTTTGTTTTTTGTTTCACCCAAGTTACTTAGAAGGAAATTCAAAACACCAAAGCAGAGTGACCAAAAGTATGAGGGGTATTCATTTATAAATTTTATTCTAATCCCTACCTTACATAATGTTTCTTACCAAAGCAGTGTTCCTTCCAAACCATTCTCATTAAAACCTGCCAGGATCGTATGGCATTTCTACTGACTAAAATAATCAGTCCTTTAAAAGGAATCATTAATTATTAGGCACTGGTTGAAAAGTGCTGTCAGTTCATATCTTTGAAATTAAGATTTCCAAGGTGTATTGCTTTCAGAATTTACTGAGTAGAAATATCTAATGGTTTTTCAAGAAAGCAAATTAACAACAAGAAATGAGAGAGTTCTCAATTCAGTCTATTTTTAGTATAATTTGAACTCTGCAGTTTTCTTTACCAGAAGCATATATTTTCAGAACAGCATTTCCATAAAGTGTTTTGTTAGTTTATGAACTGCTCATAACAAATCAGGGTCCCCGAGGTTCACTCCTTGTGGTAGCATGCAAAACAGCCTACATTTCTTCCTTCCAGGGGTCCATCAAAAGTTCCACATCATTAAATGGCTGCAAACAACCCTACTGAGAGCAGACTTTATTAAGACAAAGGGAAGGCCCAACCTAAGCTTACACAGTCCATATAAATCAACATCTGCAAATGAAAAGACAAATTCTGGGTCTTCTGTTTCACTAGGTACACAATTAAAATCACCTCCTTTTCTAAAAGCTAGCAATTCTTTACTTGCCATTTTCTGATAATTCATCCAACTGTCTTCCTGACATGTGAAGATTTTATTTTGGAATATACTGGACATCCATGTGGTATCGAGCACCTATAACAAGGGGATAAGCTGCAGCGTGTGCTGCTTATAATTTATTTTGGTAAGAGTTACTGCATATGGTAACCATGCTATGACTACCTCCAATACACTGCTCTAGGGAGATGAGATTTACAGCTTTTGTGAGTGAAACTGAGTAAAGTTGTGATCTAGCTAATTTGAGTAACAACAGAAGAAAGATGTGGTAGCACTGATACACGTAGCTAAATTAAAACTAGCCTGTACATGCTGCCTGACTGCATGGTGACTGGGTAAGAAAAAGTGTAGACCAATCAATATACTTTAAAGATCATTTTCCAAGTCTACTCATATGTTTCAGTTTGGTAAACATCTAATTAAGGCAGAGGACATTTTTATCAAGATATAGCACAGGAAAAAGACCCCGTTATCCAAATTGGTCAGTGAACCCTGCAACTGACCTAAAAATAAATTGACAGAGATATCTCTGGGAACCTCTCTTTTATGCTCCATACTAAAGCACATCACGAGGAAGCAGTTCTAGTGTACGTGCTCTGCAGTGCTAAGCACTGCTAACACAAGGACACTACTTTGTTGAAGGAGAAAAAAAATGGCATTTCTTCATAGCTACCTTACCTGGTAAGACCAGGATTCTGTCTTATCTAGCTAAAATGATTCTATCCACCCTCTTCCTGCCACCTGCCCATTATTGTAGCATGTGCACAGTTCATAATCTTTCATTTTATTATTAATTCTCACAACAGTTTTGTGAGATAAGGAAGCTCTATTATTCCCATTGCAGACGAGGGAACTCAAGTGCAGTGCAGTTACATGATTTGTCCATGGTTACACAGAATGTCTATTGAGGAATTATGAACATGATTCCTGGGCTTCTAAGTATAATGCTATTTCCCAAATGACAGAAGCAGTTTTCACTGGGGTTAGTGTAGAGCAGGGGTGCTCAACCCACAGGCCCATGGGGTGGATCCTGTCCCTGCCACTGTGTAATCCAGCCTGCGGGGTTCCTCATGGTTCATGGCTCTATGCACTAGATAGGGTGCAGAGCATAGTGTGAGGCCTGATTCTGGCACTCAGGACCTCCAGAGCCTGACTCCAGCCAAGTCAGGTGGCACAGAGACCCATGCCACCTCTGCTTGGCTGGGATTGAGCTCTGGGGCTCTGCACTGCCTCTGCATGTAGGGATCACACTCTGGGGCCTTGCACTACCCCTACTTGGCTACTTGGGATTGGGGTCTCATCCACTGCAGACAGTGTGGAGACCTAAGGCCTGATCCTGGCACGCGAGGGTGGCATGGGGCTTATCCTACCTGCAGACCAGCCCCACGGGGCCCGTGGGGCCAAAAATGCAAGCACCACTAGCATATAGCATTGCTTAGAAAAAATTAAGGGTCAGGAATAGAGGCTAAATCATTTTTTCCAGTTTAAGATGATTGTCAAGTATTTTCTTTTCAAACTATACCTCAAGGAAGGCACATAGTTCCATACTGGGCATCTAGTTATAGGAAATATAACCTAGTGCTGAACCAGAACTCTTTGCAGCTATCATTGATGTCTTGGTAGTGTAGCAAGGTATAAAACCATGCTTACCAGCAAAGATTCATTTTAGATAAGAGAAAGGGAAAAAAAAAATATCCTTCAATGAGACAGCAGCAGCCCTTTCCCCATCCAAAGTATTCCAAACGCCTTATAACACACCAGGGTTCTTTCAGGTGGCCCTTCCTTGCCAAGCCTGCAAGTTGGACTCTCCACCTGGATGGCAGTCAGGGACTTTAAGATTACTTTCCTATCTAGCACTGTTGCAAAGAAAAGGGAAGCCCTCCCTTGTTTCTCAGGGTGACTGACAGTTTGTCCAGTCAGTCATGAGTCTGGAGCAAGTTGTTTTACCTACTCTGCCAGAGCACCCCTTCTGATATATTGGGGAATAATATCTTCTCACCCAAATGGGAATTTATCTCTATGCCCATGACTACACCAAATTTTCTGGTTTTGAGCTTTACACAAGCTTCTTTGAGCCTAAGCAAACAGTGTTTTTTCTCCACCTCACTGATGTAAAAAAACCCAAAACCTAACAAAAACAACAACAAAGCGGCACTTTTTCCAATTTGGAACGGTTCTAGCCATTGTTCTTTAACAACACCAGGGGATCTTTAAGGCTGTCCCCCATGTAACATTTCAAATAGAGAAAAACCCAGGGCAATCTACAAAATGTCTTGGCAGGCAAACACAATCTAAGGTTCAAATTGCGATGAGCTGAGCTAATTGTCTTAATAACTGGGAGGAAAGGTTAGTGCCCTGATCAATTAGAATTTTTTAGACATTCCATTTCTGCTAAAAATCTCTGCCAGTTCTCCTGATATCCTTTTTCCAGGGACAGTCCTCAAAGCTACTGCTTATAGATACCTGGTAAAATAATCACTTGCATTTTATCTTTTTCTAGCTGTCAGATGAAATATGTATTATTGGAAAGGGATATCAACTTGTCTTCCTGAACAACAGGAACAGAATTATGACACTGGCAATAAAATAGGAGGAAGGGCATTGTGAAATATGTAAATATGTTGAATCTGTCCATGTGACTCTAAATTTATTTTCTGTTGAATCTACTAATGCCAATGCAGTTACATTTTAATTTTATGTTTCCAATATATTCTGTGGCTGCCAGTTTGGCAGTGCTTTTTCCAACACTTGTTGCTGGAGTAATTCATTTATGAGGGCCCTGAGACAAATATAACAGGCATGTTTCACCATGAGAATGGCACCCTCATCTGTTCCTGGACTGCATTCACCAAACCCAGAAATGATTTGGTGAATCTTATCCAAGATCATCTCCTGCTTCCATTGCTGCATGCTTGACAACGGTGGTACCTCCGAGCAACTTCATTGCCTCATTTCTAGGCTCAGCATGTGTGGAGCAAGATTGGGTGGTCAGGGTGTTCCTGTTGGCAATACCTTCAGGAGTGCCATGAAAGCAAAATAGACATATCCCAGAATGCTGTGTGCTTAAGATTGAAATGATGCTGTGGCAACAATAGTAAGTGCAAAGGCATTCTAGGACCTATCAGCCCGGCTATAGAGCTGTGGCTTGCAGTAGTTGGACCATACAAGTGACGTGGTCCAGCACATATTCATCACTGAATACGTGTAAGTTTTACAGTATCATCAGATCTGCAACTGCAATTGAACTGAAGTGTAAATTAAGAAATTTCCTGGAGTAACTTTATCTTAGTTACCCAGTGTGCTTTGCTAGAACAATGGGATTAAATGGCAAAAGCAGCTCTGCCAAAGTCATCATCATCCACTGAGTGTCTTTCAGAAGAAACTTATCTTCATATTTAAATTAGTAAATAAAACATCAATTCTATGCAGCTTTGACTTGGAGGAGCAACAGTCATATCTCTGGAGTTTCACTTTTGGATGAATGTTAATAAGAACCATGCAAGTGGCAAAGGGACAAGTTTGAGCTCATTAACCTTTGATATAGAAGGAGGTCCCTTGTCTCGACATGATTTAGAAAATACAAATCAGATCAACACTAGGAAATGTCAAAAACACTTTTGAGGCAAATCTAGGCACAAAATGAAGTCAGAGGGTGTTTTAATGATTGCATTTATAACTGTTGGAACAAAGTCAGACACACAATTTTGAATTTTAAGGTAGTCCAGCTACATTTATCCATTATTTGGAGATCAATAAAGAAATAAATAAGTTAGGTCCTACAAATCCTTAGCTATTTTTTCTACTACTTTGATTCAAATTAACAGAAAGAGGAATCCCAGAGCCATTCTAGAACTATTAGTCCCAATTTTCTAATGTGGATAATTCTCTATTGCACATAATAATATAATACATATACCCTGTAAGAATCTAGGTACTGGGCTTCTTCTTATTCCTCACAACACAAACAGGAAATAAACTCATCCAATTGGAAATTAAATGCAAGTTTAATTTATTTGTTTTTGTTTATCATTTTGTTTCATCTAATTAAGATTTTTTAGCTTTTAGACTTTGATCATTGAATCATGTACAAAATGTTATGCACATCATTTGTCACAAGTTAACCTCTGCACTCGATGGGCGTGTCCACACATGCAGGCATATGCACTTGCAGCAGCTCAAGTAAGAGTGGTTGTGCCAGGGGGTTTTGCCTCAGCACACGTACCTGGACATGCATTTTGATGTGTGGCAAGTTGTGCCACTTGGGGCAAAATGACCCTGCCCAGCTCCTCCTGGATTTGCAGCCAGTATAAAAACTTGCTCTGTGCTGGCCCCAGCAATATAAAAAGCTGCAATAGCAAGCGGCTCAGGGCTACTTGACCTCAGGAACCGCTTCTGAGGCCCAGCCACTTGGTATCTAGGGACACTATCCCTTGTGCCAGCTGGACTGCTGCAGCAGCCCTAACCTAGAGTTCCCTGTACCCTCTAACCACTGCAGCAGTCTGGCAGTGGGGGCTGCTGCCTGGCTATGACCTGCTGGCACCCGTGACAGCATGCAGCCACAAGGCTGTGTGCCTGCCAAACCCAGATGGGGACTGCACAGCCACAGCACAGGCATCTTTGGGCTGGCTGCCAGTGGGCCGTGGCAGCAAATTTGGCCATTGTGCGGCACTGCTGCCATGTGTGCCACTGCCCTGCCATCTGGGCAGCTATTGCCTGGAAGATGTTATCAGTCTGGTAGCCAGCTCTGAACTGTCAAACATGTCTTACTGGCCCCAAGTGGCCAGGAGGTCAGTCACTTCTAGCTGGGTCCCAGGTGCCAGCCCTGAGCAGGCTTCTCTGCCTAGGTCCTGTTGCTTGCCTCACTAGCAAGAGTCCTGATGTTCCCCATTTAAAAACAGCAAATTATCTGATAAAAAAATCCCATTCACTCTTTAAAGTACCCCAAAATCCAAAGTCTTCCACAATTAAAACAAAAAACCACTAATATATATATAGGCTTAGCCCATTTGTCTGTGTGTCTCTCTGTGTGTTGTCTGTCTGTAATGCTCTTGGGGTGTGTGGCTCCAGCCAGTGCTGTAAATGGGGTAAATTGCCTGTCAAGAATGACAGTGGGGACAGAACATGGCCATGAGAGCTGGGAGGGGGGGCAGGCTAGCACAGGGCCGGATGCAGAGTGGAAGAGGAGAATGACGGCAGGGTTAGTGTGCTGCTATAATTGCAGGGACGCAGCAGCGGGTTGGGGGTGGCACAGGGCCAGAAGTGGAGTGCGGAGGGGGAGAATGACAGCAGGGATGGAGTACCACCATGATGACAGGGACAGAGGACACATGCAAGAGAGACAGAGACAGGGGGAGAGAGAGAGAGAGAGAGAGAGGTCAGTTGGGCAATGGTTTATTGATACATTTACAATTTTAAAGCAATTTGGAAACCTAACAGTGTCTATATCATCATAAGAAAATACGTTCTAAATATCTGTATGTTTTGATGTGTGCTTTTGGTTTTCTTATCATAGAACAATTAGAGCTTCCCCTGACCCCTTCACTAACCAGGATGTGGGGACAGCTGCCCCTGCAGCCACAGGACCTGCCAGCAAGTCTCAATCTGTCTGGCAGCTGGGCACACTGAGTGTGGGGGGGGGGGGTTTGCAGGAGCGGGGTGGGAAGGGATGTGGGAAGATGTAGGTGCGTGTACGGTGGGGTTGTGGGCAGGTGTGAGCAGACTGCAGGCGGACTCTCTGAGTGTGGGGGGACTGTGTGGAAGCAGCTGCTCCGAAGGGGTGGGTCCCCTGCCCCCTGCCGGGCATAGCCCCCCACAGATGCAACAAGAGGCACGTGTGGGCTTCTCTGGATGTGCCCAACAAGTGTAAAGCTGTTTAATCTGTTTGCTAGATATTTTCCTATTCTAAGGCTCTCTGTCATGAACATCCTAAGAGTCCTTCTGCTTGAGTAATCAGATATCTAGTTAGCTCATGTAAATCCTGGCATTACACAGACAAACAAAGGCTTGCCATACAAACCACAGTGATAAATTAGCTGAAAATGGTTTATAGAAGCATGTTTAACCAGTGGAATGTAGTGGGGTCTGAATGAGTATTTAAAATGGCATGCAAAAGAATTTTAAGATCCATTTACAGGCAGATTATCCTGTTTCTGCGTAAAAAACTGATAGGTATTGCCTACCTTTAGGAGCCTTTCTTTTTCTTAATTATTAGAGGTTCAAGGCAACTCAAGGAATAAACTTTCTCCTCCCTTCACCTGTGCCACCTAAAATAAAAGTGAGTAAAAATATGATGTTTTGAAAATATCATGTAGTTATTTTCTCCCATTTACTTCTCAATCCAACTTTCTCAGCTTACCAGTCAGTAAATGTACTACATTGGATCTCCACAACCATTGTAAGATATGAAAAATCCACTTACATTGTTTTTGCTGTTCCAGCATCACTATTAAAATAAATTCTGAAGCTGAATGTAACTAATTTTGTTCATAATACAAGGTAAAATCAATCTTGTTTATTGGCTCTACAGTGCTAGTACAGTAGTAAGAATACTGCTACTGGCAGTGAGACAAGAAGATGTGATTCAAAAATAAATAGGGAGCAGGTAATCTGAGCAAAAGCTGAAAATGTGATTGTTAAAGACATTTTCCAGACTACAACTGCACTTTAAAATAGGATTTTGGTCAGAAAATAATGGTCTAAAGGGCAACTCATTTTACATTAAATACTTTCCCTTACTTACTGTATGAAAGTCACTTTTTTTTTTTTGTCAATAGAAATTTTTGTTTTCAAATGCCAACCCTGCATGCTCATCCTTGAGGGTCAGATAAATTCACCTCAGCTAGTGTAAACTCTGATGCAGCTCCACGGGGTTCAATGCAGGCATTGCGAGCTACAACACCCAAGCATGCGATACTGAATCTGAAAAGTCCTATATTAAGGAAAATATGTGCTCATTAGGAGCATGAGGGCTACCCAGTGCACCTGGCACTAGACCCAGAAGTAGACCAGAAGCACTTCCAATCCATTTCTGGGTCCGCCAGAGAGCACATAGAGCCCCACCCCCACCTGGTTTGGCAACTGGTGCCTCCTGGATCTGGGGGGACCCTTTGGCTGATCACCAAGCGGGGGGGGGGGGGGGGGGGGGGGGGGGG
>JAGPOW010001946.1:337789-381419 GCA_030014935.1 Caiman crocodilus | reverse complement strand
GGACGCACCACACCTGCATCTGTACTGGATCTACTCCCAGCCCACTTCCTGTTTCACTGTTGAGAACTTGGGCCTCCCCCCCCGCCCCCCTCCACGCTCCTGTGGGATGCTCCATTCACCTCACCATCGCAGCATTCACAAGCCATGCTGGTACCTTGAGGTATGTAGAAAAAACATTTAAAACTGTGTCTATGTCCAAATTGCTGATTCTCCAAATTACCACTGGCTGGGCAAGTGGCAGCAGGGCAGAACCCCCACTCCCAGTACTGCTGCCCCCATATCCTGTGCCCTTTGCCCCAGCTGGGCAGCTTGTCCCAGCCCCAATCCCTCCCTCCCCCATGCTCCTTCCCTTCTCCCTCCCCCAACCCCAACAGACTTACCAACTGGAAGCAGCTGTCAGCTGCCCATTTAGTCCATGGCTGAATCTCTGAATCAGCCAAATCTTTTCCAAATTGGTTCAGTTGCTTTGACTCAATTTGGAGCTTTTACTTGATCTTCCGATTCAGATTTGGAGATTCAATCCCCAAATCAGGCCGAATCTCCTCTGAATTGAATCAGTTACTGAAGCTTCACACAGCCCTACTCTCTCTATATAGTAGCATGTCATTTTAATAGCAAAAGAATACTATTTGGGTATTTTAATGAGAGAATTTGGGTTTCTTATCAGAGAATTTGCAGTTTTTAAACAGGAAACACCAGGATTTCTGATGAGGCAAGACCCAGGCAGAGGAGCCTGCCCAAGAACAGCACCAGAGGGCAGATGATGTGGCTGACCTGGCCATTTAGAACCAAAAGGACATGCTTTGACAATTCAAAGTGCACATCTTCTGGGTGACAGTTGCCCAGATGGCAGAGTGGGGACATGACAGCAGTGTCACCTGAAGACAAACTGTACAGCCATGGCCCACTGGCAACTGTCCCAGAGGTGTTGGAGGCTCTGCTGCAGTAACCATACCACAGCCAAGTCAGCTGTGCAGTCCCCGTCCAGGTCTGGCAGGTGCACAGCCATGGGGTGACATGTCTAAGAGGTCAGATGCTGTTAGAGCTGGCAGCAGGTCACAGCCAGGCTTTGCAGACTGCTGCAGTGGGTGGAGGGTGCAGGGGCCACTACAGGTCAGGGCTGCTTCAGGAGTCAGCTGGCACAAGGGATAATGTCCCCAGATACCAACTGGCTGGGCCTCAGAAGCTCCTGAGGGCAAGTAGGCCTGAACTGCTCACCAGGGCAGATTTTTATACTTCTTGGGTGAGCACAGAATTCCAGCCAAGCTATTTCAGTTGTTTCAGGGAATGAGGCTTGTAAGGCCTTTTCTTTGTGATACTCCAGCAACATCATGCTTTGGAAGAGAGCTAGGGATAGAACCCAGCCTTCCTGCATTTCAGCCCAATGCTTGATCTAGCGTTATAGCCTTACAAGCTAAAGTTGTAAGTGTCTCGATCAAAAAATGACAATACACATCCTTCTCACTTCATAATTACCAGTTCAAATGCAGTTCAAGCTGCTAGTCCTTCATGTAAGAGCTGAATGCTCACTGGCACGAAACAGCCAGGAAACTGGCCTTTCATACTGTTATCATCATGTTACTGTTCATATTCTCTCTGTTTTTCTCTTATATTCATAGGCTTTCCACTCTCCAAGCCAGACATTCCAACAGCTTTTGTGGGCACTACATTCAAAAGGTAAACTTAAGACCTAAGATAATTGGAAGTACTGACCTATGGGAGAAATCTATACCAATGTTTGAATTTCTATTTGTGAAAGTGCCTACAGTGTTGGTACATGTGGTGCCCATACCAATTATATAAGGGGCAGTTAGATTTGTAGAAAAAAATAGAAATGTTCGTTTCCTCTCTTTTATCTGAAACATTATGCTTTTGTATCTCTGTCTAACTTGCATGGACACAAAATTAGGTTGCTATACAAGAGACAGTATCAGCAGGTAAATTTTCCTTTTCACCTGAAAATTAGCTAGCAAAAGGCCAATGCGGCTGTCTCTAAACATAAAAATCAATTTATATTTTCCAGAAACCTTTGGTATTTGTGACTCTCAGACTGTCACTGAGGTTTAAGGAGATCAAGGGACTGTTTTGGATCCTTGTTTATCTTAACAGTAAGTCCCTGCTTATCTGTTGGTCATACTAACTGTGACAGTGGTGTGCCGCCATCATCGACACCAAGAAAGCAGGAGGAGGGTCACCGGGGACCAGCAGACCCTCTAGGGGACCCCGAGGTGACCCACTTACCTCCCAGAGGGTCGACAGCACCAGAGCCAGGAACGCTGCAGCAGCAGCGGCCGCTGCCATTACAGCTGTGTGAGCTGCTGTTGCGCCGGGTTTTGAGACAGCTGTTCCCCGCAAGGGGAACGGCGGATCCAATCGCGGCGGCTGGTGCGGCTGCTGTAGGAGAGTTTAAAAGCCCTGGCAAGCCTTGTGATGGGGGAGAGAGAGAGAGGAGAAGAGCAGGCAGGCAGCACGAGGGGATTGCTGCAGCTCCTCAGGAGACTGTCTCCCAGGCAGGCAGCACTCCCCCAGCCCAGAGGCTGAATCCTGCAATTAAAGCTCCGGGTTCTCCAGAGGAATTTATATCTGGGGATTGCCCAGATCAATACTAAGCCCCAGGAAGTCCCTTGGGGGCCGAGGAATATTTCTTCTGAGGAACAAGAAGGGAAGAAGTTCCATAATAGTAAGGAATATGGCCGGGTCTGAGGGTTCATGGATGGGGTACCAGTATCAGCTCAAACCCTGGGACCAACGAGCCCCAATTGACCAATGGACCTGGGTCCTTCATCATGACCCCAGCAAACCAGCATGTGACCAGTTGGTGAGTGGATGGGGTGTAGGGGTGGTGGAGCCCCGTGGAACATAGGACCTCGCAATCGTGATTACCCCTCGGCAGGAGACCCCTCTAGTGATTAAGATCTCCACTGAACACCTCCTTTAAATAACAAGTTCCATCAAAGTCGTGGCAGGCGAGACGAGGGAGAGGGGCGACCCATGAGGGGGTATCATTGAGTGTGACCCACCAACGTCATACTGACCATCACATAGCCTTTATAGAGTTGTATGAACAGCACCACATAGTGGTTGATTTGCTATAGAGGCATAAAGACAGGTTGAGAAACTCTAATTTTAGATTGTAGTTTTTGTTTTTGTTTTTGTTTTCCTCTGAAGAAAAGTATCAAAAAGCAGTATTACACACACAAAAAACCCACCTAGAGTATCCAGAACTACATATGGAAACGCTGAAGTGGACAAAGAAGTAATAAGCTCTAACATTGACTTCATTTGCTGAAAGACTCCGCAGAAATATTTCATGTATCTGCTGTGAACTTATAAGGATGAAATGAGTCTCTCATACTGGAACCTATACATTATCAGGCAAGTAACACACTAGACAGCAGCATTTGACATGTTAAAATCTTCATCAAGACCAGTTGTAAATATATATTGGCACCTCCCTGTTATTATGAATTTGAAGCATTCAGAAATTTTATGGAGCTTAATCAATCTACTGCTGGGATTTGCTAAAATAATTCAAAAGGCAGATAGAGCTGTTTCATATAAATCCCATTGAAAAAGTTGTAGCCAGTAATATAGTATACTATCTGATCCATTTCCTTTGTAAAGGGGGACTTAAAAAGGTTGCCCATTTCCACCCTCTGCCCCACCTTTATTTGGAACCATTGGCTATACCTGTAAGGGCTAAGGATGATATAAAAAGTGTTAAGGTAGGAGACAGTTAACACAAGGTTCTGTTGTATGCAGATAATACTTCTGTGTCAGCCTGAGAAAGTGTTTATGCCCATTTATCATTAATCAACAATTTTGGCCATATATCAGTCTATAAAATTAACTCTACTAAATCTGAGTTACTTGGACTAAATAAGTATACCACAAAGGATGTGTTTAGCAAATGGCAATCACAAAAAAACCCTTATTTGGGTATTAAAATATCCAAAAATATTAATGTTATTTCTGATTTTTGTTTGCAGACAGCTTCTCAATGTTATATCACAGGATTTAAACAAATGGAGCAATTTGGCAATATCCTTGTGGGGACCCATTAATATTTAAAAATGAATGTCTTACCTCACCTAATTTATCTATTACATGACCTACCCATTGTAATTCCCAATCCTACGCTGATAAAATTAACCAAATATTCAATAGGTTTCCATAGGAGAGAAAAGGGATGGACTTTCATCAAAACATATTCAACTACCACTTGAAATGGGTGGCTTTTATCTTTCGGACTTCCAACAATATCACAATGCCTTCTTTATAAGTCAGAGTATGTACTGAATGACCGATATAAGCAATAACTCTCCTGTATGGAAGCAAACTGAATAGGCGCTTATGTTTTCCTTTCCATTATTTACCATAATAAGTTATACTTATCACTGTCTTTCTAACCCCTTTATCCCTACAATTTTTGCAACCTAACAAGCTTGGAAATATTCAGTAAAATTGCTGAATTCTGATCCTTCATTATTTTGGAAGGCCTGTATTTGGAGCAGTCCTTTTTTAAAGTTTGTGGGTTCCACAAACATACGTGGATAAAGTGGACGTATAAGGGTACTGTGCATGTAAGAGGGCTTCTAGTAGGAAATTGTATTAAGTCCTTTTCTGATATGTGTGATGAATTTGATCTTCTGGAAACAGCTGAAAGGCAATACATACAGTTGCATCAAGTATTAGAAAAATCAGTTTGGATCTGAGGCTTTAGGTATAGCAAATACTCCAAATATATTTTTTCCTTGAAATGTGCTTCTCTTCCTCATCCTGCATCTTCATTTTATGAATATATGATGTCACATAACAGACCAGATTCAGGCTATTTTAAGACTGGAATGGAGACCTAGCTAATCAGATGAATGAATCTCAGTGCAACTCAGTAATTACACAATATTCAAACATTGACAATTGATCTTAGTCTTCCTTCTTCTTATACAATAAAAGAACATTTCCTTGTTTGCATTGGTCTCCCTCTAAGCTTAAACATACCTCTAGTAGATATATATTAGAGATTACATTTTTTTCTCCAGCAACCTGCTGATACCCCTGCTGATAGCCTTGCATGAAAACCCTGAACTTTGGGGATCATGGCTGCTGTGATCTCTAGGCTCTAGGGTACAGGAAAATCCCTGGGACCAGAGGATGGCCACAGGGGCAATCTCCCTGCCCAGGGGTGCTGAAAATCCCCAGGATTGGAGGACTACAGCGATCATCCAGCCCCAATGGTTTTCCACAATGCCAGGATGGGGAGATAGCCAAAGCAGGACTTCTCCAGCTCTGGGAGTGTGTGAGGCACCCCCATGGCTGGGAGTCCCTCAACTGGGTGCATGGGGCTCTCAGCTGCAGGAGCCACCTTCTTCCTGGTAGAAGGGGAGCCTGGGATCAGGCTTCTCCTGTACCAGCTATAAAGGTATGGTGGGATCTAATGCATGATCCCACAATTGCACCTCCTGCCTAGTGTAGCAGGAGGCACAATTGTGTGAATAGTGCATTAGATCCCATCTTGCCTTTACCCGCACATGTAGATGGGGGCTAAAGAACATGTCAGCAAATTAAATCAATGTAAACCCTTGGAGACATTTTACAACAATCTAAACTTAAACTGCAGCTGTTCAAAGAACACATTCAAAACATTTTACTCCTGTGAGAGAGAACCATTTTTTTTCAATCACGAGCTAGATTTCTGTCTCCAATTATCGTTCAGACTGGGCTGTTTTCTGCTTTAAGTCCCAGAAGAAATATTATTTACACTCACAACTAGCAGTTTAGCTGGAAAATGAAAGGCCACATTTGTACCCTTTTCAATCAAAAGCATATTTTGTTTGGGTCAGAAAGGATCCCACTGTCATTTCAGACTCAGTCAGATAGGAAGAAAACAGCACTTTGTATAGCAGAGAAGGCTGAGTTTGATGCCCATTTGGTAACAATCATGTTCATCTAAATTACAAATACCTAACAATTGTGCTTGGTGTAAATTAAAGACCTCTAGATTTTACAATCCAAAATATATACCACAAATGATATCTGAAGTAACAATGAAAGTGAAAAATTGAATAAATACCAACTTCTGTATTATTTGTGCATTTAATATTTTACTGCTTGCAAAAACATTTTTCAAGGTAGGATTTAGCATTGCGAGAGTGTGTCTACACAAGATGTTTTACTGTGTTTTACATGTTTAATGTTTTACATTAAAGCACCTCTATCTACATGTGTGCAACCCTTACTGTGCAATACATTACTCTCCTGTACACTTAGTTTAGTATCTGTATTTAAGGTAGTACCTAACAAGGTGTATGTACATGCTCATTAATGCACCATACTTACTGCACATTAAGTTTAGTACTTGGATAACCAAGGACTAAATCAATGTGCAGTAACTTGCACTACTGCATAGTAGCACTGGCGCATGGGTTTTTTCAGATGGTAACTACACTGTAGCTTAGTACTACTTTACAGTAGAGTATTAGCACAGGTTTTGCCTGGCATGCTACTGCGCCATGTTATTATGCTGCTGCACAGTTAGTGTCTTATGTAGATGGACCCACTGTGCAGCAGATACTGTATAGTAGCACATGCACAGATGCTACCCAGGAGAAAATGGGCTCCCAGTCAGCCCCAACATCAGGGGGCCACAGGGGATGGGGAACTTCCCTGGTCCTGGCACTGCTCAGCTCCCAGCTCCCTACAGGAGCCAGGACCCAGGCATTTCTGGGATGGGGGAGCAATCTCTGCTTCCACGCCTAGCCAGGGGCTGGTTGAGAGCTGTCCCACTTCTGGGGCAGCTCTCAGCCAGGCAGGGATTTCCCTGAGCAGCCAAGGGCTGAGCAGGAGCTGTTCTGCTTCTGGGGCAGTTCCCAGCCAGGCCTCAGTGGCAGAGGGATTTCCCTAGGCAACAGAGAGCTGGCTAGGAGCTGTCCTGCTTCTGGGACTGCTCCCAGCCAGTCCCTGGATTGTCTTAGGGATTTCCCTGCCCAACCGGAGCTAGCTGAGAGCTGTCCCACCTGTAGGACAGTTTCTGCCCAGCCCCTGGCTTGTCCCTCCCAATATGCACGGGGTCAGGAGACAGCTGCCAATGCAACTGGCAGATCTCTCCTAACCCCATGTGCATCATGACTGGTCCCTGTCCTCCCTGCCATCCCCCAGACTAGCACCCCCAGGGGATCCTGGAGCTTTCCATGGCTGCTGCAGGGGGCCAAAGCAGATTGGAGCAGCCCTGTACCAGGCTGCTCCTATTAGGAGCAGATTTGCTCTCAACAAGCAGCATGTTTACATGTGCTCCCAAGGAATGCTTACTGAGCACTATTTTACTGTGGAGTAAGCCTTATAGCATTAATAGCATATGTAAACTCATCATATGTGTGTTTTACTTGTTTTTCAGCTTCACACAAATATATATGAAGGCATTCCTTAGAATCTAGGATGTATATCAGAATGTTTCTAAGGCATTTGTTAACAAATATTTTGCATGTCTATGCATGCATTAACACAGGTTAGTTAATACACATTATAGCTAGTACCTCCACTGTGCGGTACCAAGAAAATGCACATTCACCTGTGTTAATGCATGTTAACTAACAGAACGGTTTTTACGTGATACTCAATACTCATTAGCTCATTTTAATGTGCATTAACTAAATAGCATATTTTTATGATGTTTTAATGTCCATTAAAATAGACTAGTGTGCATTGAAATGCATGTGTAGACATGCCCACTGTATACTTCAGGCTGCCTCTATTCAAAATAACTTACATCTTTTCTATCTTTGATTTCTTTGCATCTGATCTCAGTTGCTACCTGTCTTTTATTGCTGAATTATTATAGCAGGCTGATGGAATTAATTTTTTGTGATTAGACTGTCTGAAAGAGAGAACTTTGATTATACTATAAATTCAAAAGGAAATTGTATTAGTTTGCCACTTGTGAATGATGACTGACACTTCACATTGGGAAGATCTTCTCCAATATCAACAGCTCATGACTTCTACCACAAAGAGGAACAGCTGCATTATGTGTTCACTAGTGAATTATATGAAAAGGTAAAGGAAAAAAAGTCACTGACTATATCAGTTGAAGAAAATCATTTGATCATATTAGCAGTGAGCTGAAGAGTGAGGAAAAATGTGAAAACATCCATTGAAGAGATGCTGCCATCTATGGGGAAAGAGAGACGACTATTTTGTACTGCTATGCACTTCCTTTTAGGGTTGTAATAAAAACAATGCTAAGATTCCCATGTTTGGATATAACAACACTTCACACTTCTGTACAATTTCTGCCTCAAATTACCCTGGCTTGGTTTTGTATTTTTCCTCAGATAGTTTCAACAGGAATGGGGAACAGCCTAAGTCACTACAGAAGAAGCTCTAAGATTCATGGGAACAGCAAAAAAAAAAAAAAAAAAGGTAGTAAAATAAGTGTAGCCTAGTGGCTAAAGTACATCCCCGGGAAGGCAGAGTACTGGGTTCTGGCTCCAGGATTATTTCTGTTTTAAGTCAGTGGCTTTTTAATATAAAAAAAAATGCACTGTGTGCTGGCATTTGAAAATCTGTGAATAATAGCATAAGGCTGTGCACAGCTTGATGTTACATTTGTAGTACTACAGACAACTACCACAGTGTACAGATGTGAATACTGTCTGTAGCACAACAGAAATGGTGGATCTGCAATAGAAGTGTTCCTCTTTCAGAGCTGTTGTTGGTGCTCTGGTGGTGGCACTGGTAGCACTGTACTGTTGTTACTATTAGGGCTTTGTGAAACTTTGATCCCCGATTTGATTTAGCGGAGATTTGGCAGCCAAATCTCCAAGTCCAAACTGAATCAGGAGACCCTTTAATCTCTCCAAATTGAATCAAAACCCTCCTAATTCATTGGGAGAGATTCAGAAAGATTCGGAGATATGGACAAAGACACAACCATATTTAAATGGAATAAACATATTTAAATGTTTTTTCCACATACCTTAAAGTACCAGGCAGGTTGTCAACACTGTGATGCTGGGACAGATGGAGTGATTTTCAGCTAGTGTGCAAATTCACTAACTTCAGTGAAATTGCTCTTTGCTTACATCTAAATGAATTGATTTTTTACAAATATAACTAGCAATATATGAGTAGAGGGAGTCTAAAGTCAGGCAGAAAGCAGGGCAGAGTGACACCTTAGAGACTAGTTATATCATATTTTTTCCACATGCAGCATGCCCCCATGTATAGTACAAAGATTGCTTTTGAAGGGGAGCCTGAAATAAAACAAATGATTGGCATTTGTAATAGGCAACTAGATGAGGAGTTGATCTTGCTCCCAAGCCTGCTGCCAGCTCTGGGTGCCAGATAGGGCCCCAGGACAGACCTAGAGCACCAGGTCTGGGGACACATACGAAAATCTAACCCCACACACTAGATCTGACTGTGGACCAACCCCAAATGCTGATCTGAATAAACAAGCTTTATTAATCTATAAGTTTAACCCTTTGGTCTTTTGAGAACAACACATGGTACCAAGAGTGGGGTGTGAAGAAAGACATAACAAGGAGCATCTCAGAATTCCAAAGGAGTTAAAGCTGCCCAGCAATGCAGCAGAAAACTAAAAGAAATTTAAGCAGAGCTTCACCTTATACATGGCGGCCAGTGGAGCTACAGAGAAGGAAGAGTCACTCAAGGCAGCTATTTCTTTTATATACAGCAGGCCCAGAAGCTTTGTCTCTTTATAATAGCCAACAACTGTCAGAAGCAGAACAGAAAAGCTATGGCACAGTAATAAAGAAGTTTGAGGAATGCTGTATACCCAACTAAATGAAATCCCATGGCTTTGGAAATTTGACAGTGGGGGACTTTTTGGCAACATAGAGGAAGATAAATATTTCTCCACTTTGGATACCTCTTCTGGGTTTTGGCAGGTTCCCCTAGAAAAGAATAGCACTAGATCAGAGGTTTTCAACCTTTTTTTGGTTGATGTACCCCCAGCGGCCAGTCAAGAATCAAGGAGTCTCCTGGCTGGTCAGTGGGAGTCCCCCAGCAGCCAATTGATGAGAGCAAAAGGAGAGCAAGTGCCAAAATCAGAAGCGCCAGCAGTAAAACTGGAAGCACCCCCTGCTTCTCTACCCTGCTGCTGCATACCCCCTGGGGACTTCCCAAATATCCCCATGGGTATACATACCGCTGGTCGACAACCCCTGCACTAAATTATATACCTTCAAGATGCTCTTCAGAAGGTAATGGTTTTGTAGGCTCTCTTTTGGACTGTGTTCTGCATCTGAAATATTTCATAGAAAGATGCAACACATTTTTGAAGTCTTGATGGAACTATGGTTTATACTGATGATATATTAGTTTGGGGAAATACTATAGAAGAACATGACTTGAGGCTAAGAAAGGCACTAGAAAGAGCTTGCAGAGCAGGTTTGAAACTGAACAAACAAAAATGCAAATTCAGGGTCAAAGAAATAACATATATGGGAGAAAAGCTCTCTAAGAAAGGGGTACAGATCAATCCTTCAAGGGTTAAGGTCATTACAAACATGCTACCCCCCACAGATAAGGAAAGCGTGCAAAGATCATTTGGAATGATCAATTGCATAGGGAAATATCTACCTAACTTAGCAGAGCAGACCAAACACCCTAGATCACTCCTACAAAAGAATGCTTAGTGGACATGGGAACATGAAGATGAAGCTGAATTTAAGAATTTAAAGGGAAAAATAATGAAGCTCCTGTACTAAAATACTATGACCCTAAAAGACCCATTAAAATGTCAACAGATGCTTCTAAAGAGGGCATGGAGCAGCTTTGCTTCAAAAATATGGGGATAACTGGAGACAAGTAGCATTTGCATCTAGGGTCCTCTCTACTTTAGAGTGTCTATATGCACAAACTGAGAAAGAAAGTTTAGCTCTGGTATACTGCTGTAAGAAATGTCATATATTAATGCATGGGAAGTTGTAATAGCTGAAACTGATCATTAACCTTTGGTAACTACAGCAAAGGAAGGGTTACAAGACACGCCACTCAGATTACGGAGGCTTTGCTTTCAATTGCAAATGTACAGGGGCAACATGTAGGGGGTGCATGCAGACACATGTGCACCCCCTGCAAAAAGGCACTACTGACACTGTCAGTGGCATCTGCACGTGGTTGCCACTCACCACCCCGGTGGCACCTGTGGGTGGTTGCCAACCCCCTTATCAGCACTCACTACCCCTCTCCCCCCACCACTGACAGTGCCGGTGGAGTCTGGAATTGCTCCCCACTCACCGTCACTGTGCTCCTGCTGTCACTACCAGGCTCCTGCTGTCACCAGTGCAGGCATGCCCCTCCCAGCCTCCGGGGCACACGCCATTCATGCAATGTATGATCTAGAAGTACAGTACATGCCAGGATGGAGAACATGATTGCAGACATGTTCTCTGCAGCATATGACACAACAGAAAATGACAGAATTCCAGACTCAGGCAGCGTATGTATATATTAATCTAATTAAAAGAGTGATTCCTGCCACAGATAAAATGTGGGCACTAGTTGCAGAAGTTTCTGCTTAGGACACCACACTGCAAAAAGTGATAACAGCTATTTTTCCTGGTCGGCTTGGAAAACAAACCTAGCCCCTACCTCTCAATTCAAGGAAGAGCTGTCAGTCCTGGCTGGTACTTTGTACAAAGGCTCACAACTCATTGTTCCAGCATTGCTAAAGACATACATGTTAAACAGAATGCATGAGGGGCATCTAGGCATTGAAAAATGCAAAAGGAGAGTGAGGGGTGCTCTATATTGGCCCAACATAAATAATGTGTGAAAAAAACGCAGGGAACTGGCTATGTTCAAAAAAGCCAGCTAAGAGCTGTCTCCTAGAAGGGCAGGAGAGAAGGGAGAAAAAGAGAGAGGTAGGAAAAGTTCCCATCTCTCTATCTCCAGAAGGGAAGAGGTGGATGGGGGAAATCAGGGAAAAGCCTGCCAAAAGTCCCCTTTCTCCTCGAAGGGAGGCGTATAATGCCATTGTCTCCATGGTTTTATTTTAGCCAAGTAGCTAGCTTTACACTTCAGTTGTATATGAGAACTGCTTAACTGCCACACTTAAATTTGTTGTTTATGTAATTAATCACCCCCTGCAGCTTGAAGACAGTGATAATTGCTGAATTAACAAGCCAGGCAGCTCCAGCTAGGGCTTTCAGTCAATGCAAGGAAGCGGTACAACTTGGGGGACCTGTCAGCCAGAGGCATGGGAGGTTAGGGGACCTGCTTTGTTCCGCCTTCAAAATGGCAGCCCCAGCCATGAAACAGCCGAAAAAAAATCGGGAGCCCTGGTTGCGTTACAGCTGTGGAATTGGGCAATAGCGCCCATGAATTTGATAGGTCCCTAGTTACGTATAAGATTTAACATTTGCTTGGGGGTTTGCAGAAGGAAACAGCAGAACTGTAGGCAAGGTACTGCTCTCTGAATAAACAAGCTCTTTTTATTCTTTAAGCTTAACTCCTTGTTCTCTGGAGGACAACAGAGCTCCTCGAAGGGAATACTCAGTCACTTGCAGGGTGAAGACTCATAATTGTAGGATGTAAACAGCTTCCCAGTCTCTCATCTTGCCTAATGCATCTGCCATGACTCTTCTCTCTCTCTTTATTCATCTCCATGCTTGCTATTAAAACATTTACCTCCCCAGAATGCATGCCTTGCATTTCAGGACTTATGCCTAATGCAATCAATACCTACTGATGACTCAGACTCTTGAGCAAAAAGAAGTATAAATACTTACAGCAGTATTAGAAATGAGGAGTAAAGGTTGTTGAAAAAAATTGGAAGAAACAGTTTTCTGAGAAAGGGAGAGGAACGGTTTTCCGAACCTATAAAGATTTCATGGAAACACATCAATATTGAAGGACTTTTCAATGGACAAAGCTGAAATGTTCTTTTTCAGGTTTGTTTCGTTTCAATCATGTTATTAAAAAAAGGTAAGACTTTTTTACTGGACTGAAATTATATTTCTATATTAATATAAAATGATATGCACAAATATAATAAATTGATATTAAAATACAAACCAAAAAATGGTATAATTACAATGAAATGTTATTTTGTGAAAAAAGTTTTGATGTTTCTGAAATGAAACGATTTGAGATTATCAAAACTCATCTTTCCAGATGTACTACATAGAAGTTTTTCCTGGATTTTTGTTCTGAGGGAAACTTCCAGTTCTTTTTTTCCAGTTTGGAACAATTTTATAACACTTTTAATATCCCATGGAATGGAAATTCCAGTTCTCAACCCACTGAAATGAGGAGAAACATGCTCAAGAAACATTCAAAACCAGAAGATGTACTTCAGGGAATACTGTAAGAATCATGGGCTATGAGGACTGGTACAGAAAGGTGCAAAGGTGGGACCCTGCCTCCTCCTCATTCCTTTTATACCTGGGCCTGTGACCCACAGCAAATCAATAAAAAGAAACCACCTCTGTTTTCCACTGAACATAGCTACTTCCTCCATAGCTCATGTGGAATGGAAGAAAGAAAAGCCCTCCTTTTATGCTCTTTCCCAGTATATGAGGCAAGAAGCAGAGAGTATCTGGTCCATAATAGTTTACCAGAATGCGGCAAAATAAAATGCATCCTTAAAAGGTACTGAAAAAGAAATCAAGTAAAACATTTTTAAATAGTCTTTTTTAGTCTCCTGACCCCATGACAGTCCTTTTTGTTTTGTAAATGTGAAAGCCTGTAACTATTTTTCAATGTATAGTAACTGTACCATGGCAGAGATGTTTTTAAATGATCCTATAGTAGAGTTTTGCTATTTCCAGATGAAAAAGGGCAGGCTTTCCACACTCTGTTGATAAAATCATGGATGATATAGGCAGGCTATGTCACCAGGATGTCGGATAGGTGACTGCCAAATATCTTTCACGGTGAGTTAAAAGGGAAAGCATTCTTGGGAAGGAGAGAAGAAATGCTTTAAGGACTTCCTTAAGTTATCTTTGAAGCATTTCAACATTGATCCAAAGTCTTGAGAAGATCTCACTCATGACTGTTTCACCTGGCAAAGCCTCATCCATACTGGAGCTACCATCTATGAATAGAGAACTGCTGAGGCAGAGCAGAAATGCAAACAGAGTAAACCTTGCAACAGTACCATGTCCACCGTTGATCAAGCAACCCAAAGCAGCATCCCTTGCTCATTGCGCCAAAGCACAAATTGGCCTGATCAGCTGTTCACGTGTTCACAGAAAGCAAACCAACCAGTGATGATGGTCATCTTTGAATTTAAAGGACAAACAACAACATAACTGGTAGGTACCTTTTGCTGCAGATGAAAGGATTAAGTAAATGGTTAAAAAATAATGCCCAGAAGAAACTATGGGAAGACATTTCAGAATTAGCAGCAATCTAGTTGATTAACCTGTGTTCATACTGCAATGTGGGTTAATTCACAACACACAATGAGAAGCAGCACTCAGGGTTTAGCCTATAGTAGCATCAGATGACCTGCCTAGCACAGTTTGAAAGTATCATGAAACACGAGTCAAAGGTTTTTCTGTGGATAGTGGCCAGGGTAACCCCTTATAAAAACTAAGGTTAACTCTGCAGTGAAGACATGCACCATCTTGACATGTGAAGTCATCTATAAATTTCATGAAGATTTTCCACAACAAAATATCTTATTGACCTCAAAGAATTTTGGTGTGAGGGAACCCTGCTAGGAAGACGTTCTGGATGCTGTCTCTATTCAAGTTTATCACTGGCACTTGTGGAGAATATGGGTATTTCAATAATATTTATAAAAATAAGAATATCTTACTTTCCCACCTTCCTGGACATTACCAGTTGTGGGTTATTGGATTAATCTTTATTCTGGATGGGGAAGATACTGTCATAACCAAATTAAATGACTGTCCCTGACACAACAGACCGCCCTTCCAAATGATTGGCATCATTCTAAATTTGGTATGTTCCGCCTAATTAGGTAGTCATATTTGGCAAATTTTCATTAGTTATTCTAAGGGTATAAAAGTTTGCATTGTTTCCACCCAAGTTGGAGAGCTCTGAACACGTGGTAAGGTACAGAGGACCTCGCCACTTGGCAGAGAAAAGCTGGCTGATTGATCACCCACCAACATCTCCCCGTCTGTTCCCGACGTATCCCTAGCCCTGCATGCCCGTTGCGCTTCCAGATTCATCTAGCAAGCTCGTTGTGTTTTCTTCTTTCTGTAACTACTCAAGCAACTTTACTGCCTGCGTCGCAGCCACCAGCGCCATAAGTAAAGCTTAAATAAAAGTTATTTTTGCAATCAATACGCTGTATTCTGCCTCTCCATCCACCAGCCCACCTGACATCTTAACACCGTTCCCCCCACTCTGTCGGCCCTGGCCAGTTGGCTGGCTGAGACAGATACGAGACCTAAGTAAACAGCAGGTAGGTGCTTGGGTCTGTCCAATATTGCCTATTAAGAGTTGGATGGAGCATCTTAGTGAAGACCATAGAAACCTAGCACACCAACTTATGCTAGTAGTAAAAGAGCCTAGAACAACAAAACCAGGTATGGGGAGGCTTAGGTTTTTTATAGATTCATAGATGTTAGGGTCGCAAGGGACCTAGATCAATAGATCATTGAGTCCGACTCCCTGGCTGGCAGGAAAGAGTTCTGGGTCTAGATGACCCGAGCTAGATACTTATCTAACCTCCTCTTGAAGACCCCCAGAGTAGGGGAGAGCACCACCTCCCTTGGGAGCCTGTTCCAGACTTTGGCCACTCTAACTCTGAAGAAGTTCTTCCTAATGTCCAATCTAAATCTGCTCTCTGCTAGCTTACGGCCATATTTCTTGTAACCCCCGGGGGGGGCCTTGGTGAGTAAAGCCTCACCAATTCCCTCTGTGCCCATAGGGCTTGGCCTGCAAGCCCTTAACCATACGAGTGGCCCTTCTCTGGACCCTCTCCAGGTTATCCGCATCCCTCTTGAAGTGCGGTGCCCAAAATTACACGCAATATTCCAACTGCGGTCTGACCAGCGCCTGATAGAGGGGAAATATCACCTTCTTGGATCTATCTGTCATGCATCTGCTGATGCACGATAAAGTGCCATTAGCTTTCCTGATGACTTCATCATACTGATGACTCATGTTCATCTTGGAGTCCACTAGGACTCCAAGATCGCTTTCCGCTTCTGTGCCTTCAAGCAGGTCATTCCCTAGGCAGTAGGTATGCTGGACATTTTTCCTCCCTAGGTGAAGCACTTTGCATTTCTCCTTGTTGAATTGCATTCTGTTGTTTTCCGCCCATACGTCCAACCTGTCCAGGTCTGCTTGTAGTTGTTCCCTGCCCTCCGGGATGTCCACTTCTCCCCACAGTTTTGTGTCATCTGCAAACTTGGACAGACTACACTTCACTCCCTCATCCAAATTGTTGATGAAGACATTGAATAGTATAAGTCCAAGGACTGAGCCCAAGGACCGAGCCCTGCGGGACCCCACTGCCCACACCCTTCCAGGTCGATACTGATCCATCCACTACGACTCTCTGGGTACGACCCTCTAGCCAATTCGCTACCCCCTGGGACTATGTAGTCATCCATGTCACAGCCTCTTAACTAGTTCACCAGTATGTGGTGGGATACCGTATCAAAGGCCTTCCTGAAGTCTAAGTAAATGACGTCAACCCTTACTCCTGCATCTAGGTGTTTTGTAACCTGGTCATAAAAAGAGACTAAATTAGTCAGGCATGATCTACCTGTTACGAATCCATGCTGGTTCCCCTCAGCATAATTTGTCCTGCCAGGCTCTCACAAATCTGAGCCTTCATTATTTTTTTCAAAGACTTTGCCTAGGATAGAGGTGAGACTGCCTGGCCTATAGTTGCCTGGGTCCTCCTTCCTCCCCTTCTTGAAAATGGGGACCACACTGGCTCTTTTCCAGTCCTCTGGGACCTGGCCCATGCGCCATGAGTGTTCAAATATTCCCACCAGTGGCTGTGCAATGACGTCAGCCAGTGCCTTCAGTACCCTTGGATGGAGCTCATCCAGGCCTGCCAACTTAAATGCGTCCAGTTCCTCCAAGTGCCTCTGCACCATCTCAAGGTCTACGCTTGGTAGTCTGGCATCCTGCTGCTGCCTCTCTGCAATCCCAGTGAGAACCTTGTCTTGCCCCTCGTTTAGGTACACTAAGGCAAAGAACTCATTGAAGAGTTCAGCCTTGTCACCCCTGTCCGTCACCAATTGCTTCTGCCCATTTAGTAGAGGTCCTATTCCACCCCAAGCCTTCCTTTTACTCCGTGTATATCTAAAAAACAATTTTTTGTTATCCTTAACTTGGGATGCCATCCTCAGCTCCATGGTAGCTTTAGCATGTCTAACTGCCTCCCTACAAGTGTGAGCAGAGGAGGCATACTCCTCTTTAGTAATCTCTCCCCGTTTCCACTTTTTATATGCCTCCCTTTTAGCCCATAGACTGCTCTGGATTTCTTTGGTCAGCCAAGGAAGCCTCTTGACCCCTTTCCCCCTTTTTCCCCGCATCGGGATCATCTCCCTCTGTGCCCAAAGGATCATTTCCTTAAGGCAGAGCCACTCTTCCTGGGCTCCCATCTCTTTAAAACTCTTACTCTGCAGTGTTTCCTTGACTAAACGCCTGAGTTCATTGAAATCAGCTTTCCTAAAGTTGAGCACTTTCACCTACTAGTTACCTTACTTACTTGATGTCTTATGGTGAATTCTATTATTTGGTGATCACTGTACCCTAGGTGACCACCGATCTGTAGGTCTCCTACCATGTCATTCCCTGTTGCCAATACCAGGTCCAGTAAGGCATTCCCATTTGCTTCTCTTCTATGGGATTTATATTAAGCTTTGCTTGGCCATACTAACCTACTAAGGTATGCCTGAGGCTGGCTCAGGATTGTACTAAGATGATACAAAAAGGTGGAGGTATTGAGCAAAAACACCACAAAATCTGTGATAGTACCCTGAGCTATCACATCAGATTCCATGCAAACTCAGGCATAGGTATCTTCTCAATACCTAGGCTCACATTACATTCTGAAAGTTTTCATTGCTACTTTGACAGTAAGATTAGGAGAAAGAGAAAAATCTCAGTTCAGGTCTGACCACCTCCAATAGGTGCTGAAAGAGAACTATTCTATCCCATTGGTTAGGGTGCTCGCAGGAAAGTGCCAGTCCTTGGTCAAAGTGTTGGTTAATATAAAGCACAACCAGTTTTACACCTGGAAATGAGGATTAAAAAATTGATAAACTCTTTGGGGCTTTAAGCATTATTTTGTTCTTTGTTGGCACATCTACATGTATGCTTTAATGTGCAGTAGCCCATTTTACTGTGCATTAAAATGTTATGTTAGAAACCGTGCAAATACACAGTGCTACTGCACATTAAGCATCACTAAACAAGTGTGCACTTCCACTACTGTGCATTACGACAGCCCAATGCACATTTATTTAGTACCTCATATTGGAGGTACTAAATTTAAGGTATATTAGGAAAAGAACATGCTCTGTCTGTACAATGTATAGCACAATTAAGTGCTAGATACTACTACAATACAAATAAATATATGAAGGCATTTCAATAAAGGAGTTATTGAATCAGAAATATTTTTCTTTAGTTCCATTTCAGGATAATCTGAAATTCTAATATCACTGGCTTAGTTATAATAGTCACTGAACTTGATCTTCTGATAAAGGGGAAGAATACCTTTGGAGATTAGACCTGTGGGGATATATATGATATATACGTTCAGTTCCATAGATTTATACATGAGAGTTTATTTTTTTTCCCCAAACAATTCCATTCAGTTTTCAATTTAAGTTATCTTGATATAAACTGAATCCAATTTGTCAGTGAATACAGCTAATGTATTTTCAAGTCTCTGTTGCTCCTCCGTGAGGAGTCAATTCTGTAAAGAAAATATCAAACATCTTTATGTAAAATTAGTAGAACTACTTGTTTTCATTTAAACAAGAGATAATACACAATACCATATTTCCTCATATGCCACAGGCACCTTTCCCCCAAAACTCAGCCATCCAAAACTGGGGTGCACATATTAAATGTGCAAGCCAATTTCCTTTACCAGAAGAGAAGCATGGAAGAGTTTGGATGGGCAGAAGCCTGAAGACACTGTGCTACAAGGTGACTGCCAGCTTCTGTCCCTGCAAGCAAGCCAGGGGCGGGGGAGGGAGGAGGAGGGTGAGATTCAGTCCAGTGTGAACCCTTTCAGACTTTCAAACTGGCACCAGTTTTGTGCAGGTTTTATCCCATTACCAGGATAATGTGGGGATACATAGTACTGAAGCAACCCACAACACTACTATATACCCGCCATATCCTGGTGATGGGATAAAATTTGCCAAAAAATGGTGCCAATTTTAGAGAGGTTATGAAAGGACGGACACTGGACTGCACCCGTTTCCTCCCTACATGCAGGGAGAGAGAAGCTGGCACTCATCTTCCATTCTGTCTTCCAAAAACAAGGGTTTGTCTTATCTGGGGACATGTGATATGCAAGAAAAAGTGGTGCTGGTCATAAAAAACAGTCTATTTCAGTCTTAAAATCTGTGAACTGAGCTCTTTTTTCTGGACCTTGGGTTGCCTCGAGTCATCTTTGTCTCGGGCCTGAGTACTCAACAGCTTCTTTACTAAAGTTTACCAGACACATTTCCTTCTCCAGCCCCTGTATCTCACTCCCTCTTCGATCTCTCCTGGATCAGCTTCATCTTCCCTTTGCATTCTCACACTTCCAGAAATGCCACGGATGGTCTGTCACCCAGCAGGCACAAAGAGTAGCTCCCACAGCTCACAATCTTATCTTCTTTAAGAAGCATCCCTGTTTAATATTGTTTTATTTTAAAGCATACTCTTTAGATACACACATTTAAGCTGTCATATTGCTCATAAACACAGATCAATACTGAAAATATTGAAAAAAGAGGATTTAATCATGTACCCGAAGTCCTGACAACCTCAGGATTTATCCAACTCTGCAAGGTTTTTCCAAACTAGCTATCCAATTACAAGTCTGCATGCGCACACACACAAAATTGGATAGCTAGTTTGGATAAACCCTGCAGGATTGGATAAACCCTGAGTTTGTCAGGACTTCAGGGACATGATTAAATCCTCATTTTTCAATACTGATCTGTGTTTAAGAGCAATTCACGACAATTTAAATGTATGTATCCAGAAGATGCTTTAAAACACAACGTTTATATATATATTTTCATGCACCTAATATATAGGCAAATCTTACAGTGCAGGCAAATTGATCCTAAGTAAGGCATTTATTCCTTTACCGAGTAGGTTTTTCTAATGAAATAGTACAATAGTGTTTCTAGTCTAATAAACCTCTTCAGTTCTCCCAGCACTGATTCAGCAGTGCTGTCTGTACTGTAAAATCCTGTAACTTTGCAACCTGCTTAGTTAACAGGTTGTTCTAAATTTAATGAGGAAAATAGCTCATCATTCACTGAAGTTGCCTTCTACATGCTTTCTCTGTTGTTAATCATTTGGTCTGAAGTTTTGGGAGATTGCAAATGCTGTTAAAGATCACTAGGTTGACTCATCAACCAAAGAACCAATTAATCATCTAGATTTAACAAGACAACCATTGTATGTTAATTAAACACCAATTTATTTTTAAAGCATATATACCAGAGCTTAGGCATCAGTAAGAAATGGATTCAGTTGCAAATATTAAAAGCTTAAGTGACATGGTCTTTGTACTAACTTTTCATGTTAAATAACATCATGGGCATTATACACATGCTCTGGGAGGGGCAGGGGTGATTTAATTAGAGTGGCTCCAAGGGTTTCCCTTTTCATAGATTCATAGATGTTAGGGTCGGAAGGGACCTCAATAGATCATCGAGTCTGACCCCCTGCACAGGCAGGAAAGAGTGCTGGATCTAGATGACCCCAGCTAGATGCATATCCAACCTCCTCTTGAAGACCCCCAGGGTAGGGGAGAGCACCACCCCCCTTGGAAGCCTGTTCCAGACCTTGGCCACTCTAACTGTGAAGTTCTTCCTAATGTTCAGTCTAAATCTGCTCTCTGCTAGCTTGTGGCCATTGTTTCTTGTAACCCTGGAGGTACCTTGGTGAATAAAACTTCACCAATTCCCTTCTGTGCCCCTATGATGAACTTGTAGGCAGTCACAACAAACTTATAGGCAGCCACGACGAACTTAGAGGCAGCCACTTTGTCTAGCTGCGGATTCCTTTTCCCCCTTGGTAGGGACTTATCTTCAGTAGATCGCCCCCTCTAAACCAGCTAACCCTTAGCATGTCCAGACAAGGGGCACCACACTTCAGTTTCTCTCACCCAACCTCCCTGGAGTAGCTGCTGCTCCCCCTGGCTAATCAGGCCAGAGGATCATACATATCTTACCCAGACACAATACCCCAGTTTTCCATGTGCAGAGCAGGTGGCCAGAACAACAGGGGCCGTCTTGCCCACATGGCAAGACTGCATGTTTTCTCCTTAAAGCAACAGGTCAGAAGGGTGAAGGGGGGTGGGAAGTTAAAGAAGAAGAAAAATAACACACAATACACAGCACTCAAAAGGCACACACTCTGTGGTATATGGAATGTACCTTTAAGGGGCCAGCAATGGGATGACCCAGTCTCTCCACATGATGCCCTGTGGGTGTGGTTTGTGGTGGTGGGTTGTTGTAGTTCTTCCTGCAAGCCACAAGCATGTGAGTTGCTGAATACTGTTCCTAATAAAGATAAAGCTATTTACCACCGTACTGGTCTCTGCTGAATGGTGACTCGAGGACAGAGCCCCAAAGGCATGGAGGTCTGTGTGAGTCCCCTATCCCGGGAACCCAATGGCATACAGTAAACATTATATGGGGTCAGAAGTGACCTGTCAGTGGAGTCATCAGCTTCCTGATTAAGGGGGTTGCAGCTTTCATTCAAAGAAAAAAAAATTGGAGCATTTCAATCCACCACCAGCATTGTTTTTCACTGGAAATTTTGGGGAGAATTGGAGGAAATGGAAAAAGAAGCTTCAATTATACCTTGCAGTCACAAAGGATTAGGAAGAGGATTATAAAATTGCAGTCATGCTTCACTGCACCGGGAATAAAGAAGCTCTAGAAATTTACAACAACATGCAAGGGGTGTTTGCAGATCCTAATAACAAAACCCTTACAGAGGTACTTGCGGCTTTCAGGAACTACTGCAAACTCAGAAAAAAACCCTGTCTTTGAAAGATAGAAGTTCTGGCAACTTAGATACAATGAGGCTGCAGGCATAGATGATTTTATTACAAAGCTCAGAAGCAAAGCGCAGCATTGTGAATTTGTACTTGCTGAGGCTGTTATGTTAAGGGACAAAATTATCTTCAGCATAACTGACTGCAAACTCAAAGAAAGGCTTCTGGAAAATCCCTCCCTCACCCTAGCATAGGCTGTGGGTATCTCCAGAGCAAAGACTCTTACAAGTGGTCAGGTCTGAGCTATGTCTGCAGAAGCAAGCTTGCGTACAGTTGAGCAAAACCAAAACTGCCAGAGCACTTGCAAAAAGAAAGAAAGCCATCAGTGAAGTTTGCTCCACATGTGGGCAATCAAACTAACAAAGGCAGAGCTTGCAGAAGGTGTGGAAGCACACAAGCCTCAGTCCTGTCCAGCTTTTGGAGAAACTTCTTACAAATGCCCAGGACTGAACCACTTTCCGAAAATGTGCATATTATAGGGAGAGGCTCCAATGTCTGCAAAAGGAGTCGGCACGCTGTGTTGGCACAATGTCTGCAAGACAGCATTCGCGGACCTTTGATAACCAGAACGCGTGGTATTGCACAGTCATGATTGCTGACTTGCCAGTTGCTTTTAAGTTAGCTACTGGAGCAGAAGCAAACAAAAACTATCTCAGCAGATGTAGCAAAGGCTTTGCAAGGCAAAGTATGGAAGACTCCAGCTCACATTACATTGGTTGCATTTGGCCATGCATGCATCAAACCACAAAAGGTGCAATCACTGCACACTGCAAATATGGTGCTAATGAATCTGATTTAACTTTCTATATAGCAGACAATAGTGATCCACCAATACTTGGTAGGGTAGCATGTGCCAACTTAGACCTTATCAGGTGAGTCCATGGAATGGCTCCGTCAGCACCTGCAACCAAGGCAGAACTTATCAAACTATACCCAGACCTTTTTGAAGGTTTGGGCCAATTTCCTGGCACCCAACACATCTACATTGACCCAGAGGTACCACCAGTTGTGCATTCATGTAGAAAAATCCCCTACGCAACCCTAGGCAAGTTGAAGCCTGCCCTCAAAATGCTGGAAACTGTGGGAGTCATTAGGAAGGTGGCTAAGCCCACAGCCTGGGTCAACAGCCCTGTGATCACACAAAAAAAGGATGGTTTGCTATAACTTTGTCTAGACCCACTAGACCTCAACAAGGCAGTGCTGAGGCAGCACTTTGCAATTCCCACTGTAGAAGATGTGCAGAAGAGCTTATCAGGTAAGAAGCTGTTCACCATTCTTGATGAAAAGGATGACTATTGGCAAGTCAAATTGGACAAGGAATCGGCAGAGCTGTGTACCTTTAACTCCCATCAGGGCGGTACCACTTCAATCGCCTTCTCTTTGGTGTTAAGGTGGCTAGGGAAGTATTCCAACGGAAGAATTATGAGTGCTTTGGTGACATTCCAGGAATCTGCATAATCATGGATGACATGCTCATTGCAGCAGCTACCAAAGTGGAACATGACACTATCCTGAAACAAGTCCTGGAGACAGCACATCTGAAAGGAGTAAAGTCTAATAAGGACAAAATACAGTTTTTAGTTGACAGTGTTAGGTATATGGGCAATATCTTCTCCAAAGATGGTGTCAAACCAAACGATGACGAAGTGGAAGCCATCAACATAATGCCCCCTCCAACAGACAAAAAAAGCCATCAGGGACTCCTTGGAATCCTTCAGTACTTGGCACAATACATTCCACATGAGTCGAGCCTGATGGCCCTGCTGAGAGCACTTCTCAGGAATGACATTATCTGGCAATGGGAACCCAAGCATCAGGCAGCCCTGGATAAACTCAAGCAAACCATCACAATGGCACCTGTGCTCAGCTACTTCAACCCATCAGAGCAGCTGGGAATCCAAGCTGATGCATCCAAAGACATGCTTAGGAGCATGTCTGTTTCAGCAGAATCAACCAATTGCTTATGCTTTGAGGGCTCTAACACAACCCAAGAGAAATTATGTGCAGATTGAAAAATAACTTCTGGCAATTGTCTTCAGCATGATGAAGTTCTACCAATGGCACCCAGTTACAGGTCCAGATGGACCAAAAACCCCTGGACGTGATTTTTGTGAAGCCCATAGGAAAGGCCCCAGCATGGCTACAGAGGATGCTGTTGCAGCTCCAAAAATATGACATCCAGATGCACTATACCAAAGGCAGAGACATGTTAGCATCTGACATGCTTTCTGGAGCCACAATACTCACTCCTCCTCCTGAACTTTTCCACTCAGAAAAGGTGATTCACAATCTAACAGAAACAGAGCCACTCAGTGACCAGTTACTCTAGCAGTTACAGGAGCACACGAAGTCTGACAAGGAACTACAAGCTCTACATCCATCTTCACAGATGGCCGAAAAGGCAAAAACAAGTCAAACCTAAACTGAAACCCTACTGGCTCCTCTACCAATGTCACTCCTGGCTTTGCTGCCACCTCTGCTGACAGCGTCCCTGCCAACCCTGCTGTCGGCTTTGTTGTTGACTTCGCTGCCGGCTCCTCCGCCGGCGTTACTGCCAGCTTTACTGCTGGCTCTGCTGTCATCGTCGCTGCCGACTCTGCTGTTGGCTCCACTGTTGAAGTGTCTCCCGGCTCCATCCCCAACTTCCCACACTGCTCAATGCAGCAGCCGAGCCCCTCTGGATGAGGGCTTCCTCCACGAGCCTCCGCTTGTCTGCCGCCCTGCTGCACCCTCGGGGCAGCTTTTTATCTCTGCCGGGTGGCATCTCCAGCCCACACTGCCTGTCCCCAGCTGGATATAAGCGCAGCTGATCAGTCATGGCAGTGGTTTTGCCGCACGTGTTCCTTTCAGTTCTTTGGGCTCTGCAGAAAGGTAAGTGAAGCTTTCTTTTTGCTTTGGCCTGGGGTCGTCCTGTAACCCCAGGTCCCCTGGGACAGACCATATGGCTGCATTCTTGCCACCTTTACGAGAGGGGGAGAAAGTAAGGATTCAAACAAGTATAGGTATAAGTATAGGCCATGTCCATCATGGCAAAAAGGGATGAACCATGCTCCTATGTAGTAAACCCCCCCAGCGGTAAAGTCTACAGGAGGAAAAGAAGACACTTAAGAAAGGATTACTCATCAATACCAGCACAACATGTGGATGTACCTCAAGAGATGGCAGCAAAACAAACTTCTGAAGAAGAACCAGACCACCACAAGCAAGAGCTTAATCATATTCCACAGAATCCACCAGTACCCACAGAGGAACCTGATGACACCATGCAAACTAAGAGTGGATGTGTGGTGAGATTGCTTGTGAAGTACAAGGACTATATAATGGGACAGTGGTAAAGGCTAGACCCCGCTGGTGAGCCAAGTGCTAGCAACCTCTGGCTCCACGATCCTGAAACGTTCCACGTTAAAGTAGCACCTGATGAACATCCAACTATTTAAGAGGGTGCTCCCAGAGTAGAGGAGGAGGATGTAATATATGGCATGTACCTTTAGGGGGCCAGCAGTGGGATGGCCCAGTCTCTCCCCATGTTGTCCTTTGCGTGTGGTTTGTGGTGTTTGGTTGTTGTATTTCTCCCATGTAGCTGTGAACATGTGAGTTGCTGAATCTTGCTCCTAATAAAGATAAAGCTGTTTACTACCACACTGGTCTCTGCTGAATGGTGACTCGAGGACAGCACCCCAAAGGTATGGAGGTCTGAAGGAGTACCCCATCCCTGGAACTCAATGCAATAGAGTAAACATTATACACTCTGCCATCCAGATAGCAATTATGCATGTGTGTTACATATATGGTAAGTATTATCACATATTTAAGGATCATATAGGAATCCCATCATAAGGATTTTGTCTTTATATTTTTTCCATTTGCATCAATGGTATATGTAATTGCATTAAAACCCTTGTCATATTAGCTGTAGTTACAACACTGAAAAGTATACAGAAAACAAGAAAAAATAATTCAAAGTTGATATCACAAACAGCCCAGCCAATCCAAAAATAATCTCTCTCTCAAGCCCATTGTAATTTCCAGTTCTTACTTTCCTCTCGTCTCTCATCTAAAATGCAAGTCATGTAGGATGATGAATTTGAGGATCCTGGAAAGTGCACTGCCATGTTTCCCTCTTCCACTTTAAAATAATCTGTCCTAGCTGAAGCTCATCACTGAATCACAAATAAAGTAGTACTGCACGGGAAAGAAGCTATCCCTCCATCTCAGAGCTTCACTTCATCTGAGTAGTGGTTGATGCAATTCAGGGCATGCCATGCTAGGTTGGCTTTAAGATATTTTTAGGCATCTAACTAGATAATGTCTACCTCAGGAATGTTTTATGACTGTCTCTTTATGGTCATTCTTCTGCCAGGAGCTCACCAGACATAAAGATATTCCACATAACCTGTTTGTGGGTTGCTTGGATAGGTTGCAGGTTTCAAACTCCAATACTGACCCTATCACATAAGAGGATTCATGTAGGTAGAGAAAATTCTTTGTTTGTCAGTTAAACGGGCTTGAAGCTGATTACTGCTGCTGAATTGGTATAAAAAAACCTTAATGAAACTCCAAGCCAACAAATCTCTTAAATTAGTGATTCTCAAGCAGGGTGTTATTAAATCCTGGGGTGCTGCAAACTCTGTAAGATTCCTGCAGCGTGTTGCACAATATTAGCATTAAATGTAAAAACAACTATATGTGATTCACAAAATAAATCCAGAGGTTTCAAATAGGAATCCAAATGGTCAAAAACATTGTGACCTATTGTGGTCTTCCTGAATTTTTAGGAAGAGAAGAATTGCTTTATTATTTTTTCATTATCAAAAATGAAGTGGGCTTGTCTACATGTTCCTGTTAATCCACAGCAGTAAGCTCCAGAGCTTATCACTCTGGAATTTATTGCTGTCCAGCATGAGTCTGCACGGGCAGCTGGGATCACAGCACATTGAGCTGGGTGAAACAGTCCCAGCTGGCAGGCGACCCTGGGAGCCCTATGGGGGTCAGCCTGCCAGCCTGGGGCTGCTCCCCCTGGCTCAGTGTGTGACAGAGGGACTGGCTGGGGCATGAGGATGCTTCAGTGTGGGGCTAGCTGGCAGGCAGCCCAGGCACTAAAGCACCCTCATGCCCCAGCCAACTCCTCCAGCATCTATATGTGTGCTGCTCTGGAGTTTACTCCACAGCAGCAAAGTTCTTGTGTTTTCAAGTACTAGCCTTCTGCAGAGTAAATTAGTTTACTCCAGCCTAATAGGGGCACAATGTAGACACCAAGCCATTTACAGAGCAGCAATCAGTCTACAGTACAGTAATCATCTTATGTAGACAAACACAATGAAAGCTAAGCACTGGCATTTTCTAAGGAGAGCCTTGATTCTTCTTTTTAATAGGCAAGAAAAAAGAAAAATAAATAGTTTCTCCCTTACCAGGGGATAGGGACACAGCTGCCCCTAAATTTGAGACCAGCTTACTGCACATAGTTGTAGTTGATAATGAACCATTTACCTTAAAAAAAACCTCTAGATCCAGAAATCTATCAACCCTATCTTTTTAACAAAACCACCTTTGTGCTCCTTGCCCCCCCCCGCCTAATTATCTGGGAGATGTTAAGGTACCATGAAAATGGTGTTCAGAAAGGCATATGTTGGTATAGTGTGACGGGGGCACGCTTGTTGCTGAGTCTCAAGTCGGCCCATCCACCTGTCTATAGGGCAGCCCACCCAGTCTTTCCTGCCACGGCTTTGCTGGTCTCATAGACTGGTGATATAATGTGGGAAGCTGCCTATTACATGCCCTGATGTCAGAGGACGTTATCTGCAGCTTCAAACCTTCCCTACACTGCAGTCTATGCCTTGCAGACGGCATCCAGGATCTTATAACACATCTAGCCCAAAGCCAGACCAAACATAGTCCTCTTGTCATGACTCTTGCACACACACACTTGTACTGCCCCCCCCTGCCACTGAAGCCTCTTGCACTCTATCCTCTTTCACAGGGTCTCTTGCCTGCTGCATGATACTGTGTCCCCTTCACTCTGCCCTGCTCCTTTGTGTGGCCCCATAGGCCATCAGGCTTATTCGAATCACGCCTTGGATGGCAACATGCAGTCTTTTAGGCCTCTTCCACAACCCTCACCTGAGTAGTGGCCAGCTGATACAACAAATGAAGGACTAACTCTGCCCTAGCCCCTCACCAGACTCCTCACACCCTACAACTATCAATCCTGGGGGTTGGCTCATGTGCTGCCCTTCTGGCCATCCCACAGCCTTACTTAGCATATCCCCTTAGGCTGCCCTTCAGGCTGACCCTCAACCCTACTCAACCTGTCAGGGCCCTTACTACAGCCCCCTCTCTGGGGCTAGACAACTATTCCCTCCCTGGGGCCTCCAAGGTCTTTCACCCCTGTGGGTTCAGGTGGTCACAGCTGTGCCTGGCCCTGCTCCTTTCCTGGGCTCTTACACCCCCTAGGTAGCTGTAGCCATGCCTGGCCCCCTTATCCACAGTGTTGTGGGGGCTAGGGTTACTAAAGCACTTTGACCTGCCTTTCACCAGGGAGGTGAGCAGTCCTGGTATTTGAATGGGGCTGCTGTGCCACTGGCAATAGGCCTCCCTATTCCAGCAGGGTGCAGTTTTAGGTCATGCCCAGGACCAGGAGCCTCCAAGCCATCCTCCTTACCTCAAGGATGTTCCGCGCCACAAGGCAGCCAGATGGTGCTGCTCCCTTGGCTGCAAGCAGCTAACTGCTGTCTCTGCCGGGCTGACCTTTGTTTGAAAATAGCTGCCTTAATCAGGCATCTGTTGGCTGTCTGCTCCAGCCCTTAAAGTGGCTGGCACCCAAAGGTGTATTGTACATATAGGTACAATACATCTCTTTCCCTAAGATTATTCTGCCATTATACTAAATTGTGCCAGGATTCAGCACATAGTATGAGTAAAATCCAGTAGGATTACTTGTGTGGGAAGGTACTCCAGTTTAAAAAAAATAAACAAAAAGCTGCAGTTTATCTCTACAACCTGTAATTAGCTTTTTCTCTTCAAATAACTTTTTCATCAATGAATTATTTCACTGTCTCTGATTCGATTTCTTTGTGATATAAAAGTATTAAAATATCTAGGTTTTGTTAAAACTCTTAATCACTTTTCTATAAACATTAGATCATATTTGCAAGGTGATCCATACTCCTATATGGTTCATAATTTCTAGAATATAAAAGTAGAATTAAGTTTCAGTACCCAGCACTTGGACATCAATGCCATATGCCTCTCTCATGCCACCTCTTGTACACCCTTATATGTGGAACATCTTAACAGATGTTGCAATAGAGCAAAATAACACAATCTAAATGCCCCTAATGCACAATAGAATAAAAGCTTATGAATAATGATTATGTACACTGAAAAATCTTTATGTACATTTCATTTAGCTTAAACAGAGTACTGATTTTATGTCCATGATTTCAAACTTTTTCATTTGCGGACCCCCTTTGGAAATTTCAAATGGAGGTGCAGACCCGTTTGAAACTTAAGTGTGGGTATGCACATACCTGTGCTAATCAGAGTCATCTTGCACAGACATCTTAGACATAGTCTGCAGACTCCAGGGGTCCACAGACCACAGTTTGAAAACCACTGCTCTGTGCTAAATACTGCTTTGCTCTTGAACACATTTTCAGGCATAATAATGAATTGATTAGCTATCAAATAACCATATTTTGGTGTCCATTCTCAAAGATAAGATAATCCTTCAGGAATTAATGTGTACTGACAAAAATGCCATGTTTTATTATAAGGTAAGCAGAAATTTTCATCCATTTGTAACAATTTGAGAAGCTTAGACAGCTTGTTAAAATCCATTTATTGACATTTTTGAAAAAGAGTGAACAATACTGCTTGCTAATGCAGAAATCTGAATGCAGGAGCATAGACCTGATTCAACATTTAATAGATGATAGTAACTTAAAAAAATGACACTGCAAATGTATTCCACTGTTAACTATATGTATAAATAATGCTACCAGGTGTTGAGCATTCACTCATGAACTTATAGGTCATGTGCTTTTCCAGAACGTGGCCAGAGTTATGAGCATCAGGTAGGTTTAAGCCCATTTTTAGTTTCAAGGTGCATCCATGTCTGTACTTTAACTCTTGAGTTTATGGGTGTATTTATTACAGCTTTTCCATGGGTTGAGCATCCCATAATGTATTTCTGACCAGCTCATGGCCACAAGGCAGCTGTGATGTCCCCTGGTGGCCTTGTTCCTGCCCAGTTCAGATTCTGATGTCACTCTAGATCGCTTACCCACCGCACCTTGTTCTTATTATTAAAGGCTGATTAAGGGAGGCTGCCCACAGGCCTTAGAGTGAGCCTTAATCCTAACAATTCACCACTGGGTCTCTCCTGGACCCCAGTAGTCTCAGTCCAGCCCTCAGTCCTGATATGCCCCTCTCAGCCTTACTATGCCTCTGTAGCTTTAAGGGCAAATTATGTGGCTCTGTTCCTCCTCTACACCATGCCCCAAGTCTTGCAGATGTTGTCACTACAATGTTCAGCTCACACACTTGGTCTCTTTTGGCTCCTGCATCCCTGGTCCACCTTGTAGCCCCTCTCAGACTCATGGACCCTTATTTGGTCCTCACCCTGTTCCTAGGTCATGGACAGATCCAACTGTCTGTCAGTCCCTGGCTCCTGATCCTCTAGGTCCTACATTTAGGTATTCCCCGTCACTTCTAGTAACAGGGCTAGGGTTTCCTGTTACACCAGAATATAGGCATATCAATCCAAAAAAGCTACAGGTAACTGCCACCTGAATTCGCTAGGTATCTTCCTGTTTGGCCTGAAGGTTCCCCAGGGCACTGCAGTTGCAGTCTTGTAGATGCCCAAACAGCACTATTTTGATGCCTAATTTCTACCTAAACCTCACTGGATTCCAAAAAGTGGTAGAGGGGCACCTTAGTGTGCAAGGGCTTACCTAGGAGGGGTAAGTCTTAGGTTGTGGTTCTAGGTGTACTTCTGCTTTTTATCAACTGCTGTTTGTGAATTTTCATAAATAAGCCAATGGAAGCAGAGACTCCCCATTTCCTAGCGAGCGGCCTAATAGGCATGTCTACACAAGATATTTTACTGCACAGTAGACTAATCTGCACAGTAAAGCATCACTGTCTACATGTGCACCATTTACTGCACAGCAAATTAATCTATTGCACAGTTAGTTACTACCTGTATTTACCGGTAGTAAACTAACTGCACAGTAAATAAACTGAAGAGAGGGAATAATGCAGGTGCCCCACTACCTATGCAAGTACTTTCTGAAGATTTTATATAATCAGGTAGGCAATGCCACTATTGTCTTCTGCTAGCAGCTGTATTTGAAAGGAAAACAGTTCTTTGAAAGAACAGTCAGAGTCACCTACCCTCAGGGGAAGATTCCATGCTGGATCCAAGTGGACAAAGGTGGTAGTGCCAATGTAGTCACATACACTTTTGAGGGGGTAGGATCTTGAACAGCCCTGTGCTTAGTGTTACCTGTTAGCTAGCTACATGGGCCTCCGTGCTCAACAGATACATCTTTGGAGATACTTAACTCCCTAGGTTTTGGATTTTACTTGGGGTCCTAGGCACTTACATTTGGCATTGCAGCACGTAAGTTAAGTGCCTTTGAATGTCAAAACTGTAGTTCAAGTCCTCTGGTCAGATATTCAGTGACAACCACAGCAACAAAAGATGGGTCTTTTTCTCTACAACATGCCTGTTGTAATTTTATTGACTTCAATCTCTGTGCATTTGGGCCAGCTTACATATGTATTTGACATCGTAGAATGGTACAAGAATGCATGCATACAATACATGTTCTTTACAGAGGCTACATGTCTCAGATTTTTTTAAAGAGATGTTTAGATCATCAACATGGATGGAGGCCTCAGTTGAGCAACACCTTTAAACTTTTCTGATATCTGATGAAGTCACTGAATTGTGGCTAGGGTGAACATCCCATTTGTCTTAAAACATATAAATATTTTAGGAGTTGGTCTCCTTGTAATGCCCATCACTTGAGATGTATTGATTTCTCACAAATATCTCCACACTTGAGGAGCAAATTGCACATTAAACTCAAGTGTTCCAAATAGCAGTGTATATTGGAAGAACAGAAATGTATTAGGTACAAGATGAAGCTAATATTTTGTTGTTCAAATTTAGTAGATGATTATATTGCCTGTATGGAATTTGAGCTCTCTTGAAGTCAACTGCAAAATTTAAAATGGGCTGGGTAGGCAATTGCTAGTCTATGAAGGAAAACTGACTGAGGTGGCATATAATTAATTCAGTAAATTAGCTATCTTTAATAGAAATATCATTATTTAGAAAATTAGTATTTACCCACTGAAAATGGTTATAATTGAAAGGCACATTTACCAAAAAATACTTCTTAGGTAGACTTGTTATTTTCTAGTGCTGGTATAACAGGAAAGTGGCAGTATCTCAGGCCATGAGAAAATATAATATCTGAAGCATTTCAAATGTCTCTGAAGTACTTCAACATGTGAGTGATCAGATTTGTATGCAGTCTGAAACACACTAAAAATAATCCTGGAAGAAACAGCAACTATGTTGGCTGTTCACCCCACCCCACATGTTTATGTGGGCATAGGCTTCTGGAACAGGTGCTATATTTCCACTAGGTAAACTATAAATTTTGCAGATTTTGTGCATCCTCTTGGTAAGAGAGATACCAGGATGTTGTAGTTGTAACTTCATTTCCATTACTCTGCACACATACTCACAGAACAAGCTCATTTTGTACAATCAAGAACTGCCTACACGCATTCAGCATTCAAAGTATATTGTGGTATAATTGACGTGTCAAACAATGAATTTATAATGTACATTATTTTTGTAAAAATGCAGTGGGAATTGTTATGACAAAGAAAGGATTTTACTGCTGTTCTGCTCATCAGTTTGTTCATGTTCCTATTATATTTGCTTGTAACAATTGTTTTAAGGGGACAAAATAATATTTTCTCCAGGAAAAAATAGATTTCATTTTCTAGATTGAGAAAAAAGAATCCAAAATTATTATTGTCATCATTTATTATGTTAGGAGGGTGGGATGTTAGTTTCTTTTTTATCATATTTACATATAATATGTTTAGGAGCTTGTACTGATTTCTGTGTAATAAATGAAAACAATATGAAAATATACTATTAATATCAAAATGCAATATGCCAGATGATTATGTGAGAATGCCATCCTTCATTTTCTAAAAAATACTATACAGTAAAGTTTGAGCCTAACTCAGAATATAATAAATGTAGAAGGTTCTTATGTTTAAAAAAATCGTATTATTTAAAGCTGTTATCATGATATTCTGGGACCTGATTCATAACTTTTTAACTGGGGAAGGAGCAGTGAGTGATTCTAAGAGGCACAATCTGATTTCCTGTCCCTCACCAATATGGTGGCAGTATGCCCCTTTTTTGTTGTTACTCAGTAATGATCTACTTGAAGAAACAGTATGAAAACTCAATGCATTACTTAAATAAAGTCCAATATGGCAACAAGTAAGTATTTTGCCTTTACCTGTAGTGCTGAAGTGACTTAATTATTAATCTGTATGTTGTTTAAAGAGATTTTCTATAATTGTTTCAATATTTTAATAAATCAAGAATGATGAAGACATAGGAAGCATCTAGGAATTAAAGACCTCTCAGGAGGATATGATGGCTCATGGTACGGCCACATATTATTTACTTAATAATAACCTGGTTGTACTGCAGGGTTGGGAGGACAGCCAGGGGGTGTGGGCAGGCAGGTAGGCAGGCAGCATCCCAGACTTCACATTGTCCCATATTGTCACCCTAGCTCTGCCAGTCAGTCCTAGGGGAAAAGCCAGGGAGAAGCTATCCTTCCCCACCAGGCTAGACTTTGGCTTTCGGCTGGTTGGAGGAAGGAGGTGGGGCTGGGATGAGAGACTGTCACCCAGGGGTAGAACTGGCCCAACGCTGGGACCTGCAGAGCTCTGCCTGCCCTAGGCTGGAGCACAGCCCAGTGCAAATGTATATAAGATGCAGGCAGAATTGCCTGAAAGTTAACCCCCACTGCAAATCTGCACTACACAGGTGTAACATGTTGGGATCCCAGAAGCAACTGTGATGCCCCCTGGTGGCTCTGCAACCATGCCCTCCTCTGCCTGTAGGGTGCTCTTCCTTCTACCTTTCCTGCCATGCCTTGCTGATACTTATGGTTCTAAAAAGGGAGGCTGCTCCCCAAGCCTTTGCTTGGAGTTTGACTGAACCCCCTGGTAGGGCTCCCCAGCATCCTACTGGTCTTCACTATTTCCCAGATCCCTTGCTGAGTCTCACTCTATAACTGTCACCACAGGGCACCTCAAGCCTTAGGAGCTAATTGTGTGACTCCAGTCCTTCCCTACACCATGCACCAAGCCTCACAGGTGTTACTGTAGTATTGGTCTCTGCTGTAGGGTCTTGGGTTCTGGCCTCTGTGTGGCTGCACTGCCCTTGGGTGCCAGGTCCCTGGCCTCTGTCCTACTCTGTGGCCTCACTCTATGCCCTCCCTGGGCTCAATAGTCACTCCAGCCTTGAACCTGCCCCTGGTAGGGCTCAAGGAGATTGCATGCCCCTCAGGCACTAATGGGACCTCTGTATGCTGCCTCTACAGTCCCAACCCAAATCGCTAGTATAACCACACGATAAAACATAGGCCCCCAGGCTATAGCATAACATAAAGAGGAAGCAGCCCTCTGTGTCTTTAAAAGGGCAAACCTTCCCTCATCTCTAGTCTTGGCAGCCCTGGGATATTCTTGCAAGCTCCTCAAGCCTCACTGGGGTTCCACAGGAAAGATAGTCCATTCAAGAGCCCTACTGCCCAGAGCTCTTCATCCTGTGACTACCAGAGAGAGACTATCTGACCAGCTCAGGCTCTGGGCTTATATAACTCCAGCCTGAGCCCTCTTCTGGTCAGATGAGCCTCTCATTAGCACATTATACCACCTGCAAGCAGTATCACTGCTACAACAGGTTTGCTAAGGTGCTCTGCCCTAAAGTACCTCCATCTGAAAGATGATTTAATGAGGACTAAACTTTTGCACAATCAGCCATGTTAAAAGCATTCTGTAGCTGTGAAATTTTGTTATATTACAGCTATAGAGTGCTTTCAGGGGGCCTCCTCGCACAAAAATGTAACTTCTGTTAGCACCCTTTGTGTCTGGCTCTAGTGTGAAGAGATAAGCTCACAATTGTACTTGCCCTACTGCTCTATAGGGAGCTAAGAGCTTGCTCTTCCCTGCAGGTAATAAGTGCTACAATAATTACATTAGTTACTGGTTACTGAATTGGGATCCTGCTCCATTCACAAGAGTTATGGAGGGGTGCTGGGAGCCTCATAATGTTGAGAACTACTGCTTTAGATAGGCAAATTAGTACTGCTGAGTGACAAGCCCAAAAAGCCCACTCCATAACTAATTAGTTTGCCTGTGACATCAGCAGATGCAGCAGTATTGCTTCCTGTCTTAGAAGTAGCCTGTTCAGACCAGTGTGGCAAGCCTAAAGTGCCACTGCTGTGATAGTACATTTACCATGCTGACATGGCCTTAGAGGGCAGAACTGCCATCATACCCTCAGCATTTTTAACTTTAAAAAGAAGCCACACTCTTCCCTATTCAATAACAACACTGGGAAGGAATGCAAGTTGTATGCACCATGACTAAGGTTTTCACATGAGTCATTGTCCAAACTGGCAAATAAGAGGCATGGAAGTCAATAATGAATGCCATTTACAGGAAAACATTTTGTCTAAAAGCATCAAAGCAATGGGTTGATAAATAGCAGAAGATAAAAATAAACACAGAATAAAGCCATGATTATCATCATACAAAATAAAGTTAAATATTTGCTCCCAGCTTCATGATGAAATAAAATTGCCACCTTGCAGAAACAATATTACCCTATAACTCTTTCCTGCACTGACTATTAAAAAGGACTGTTACAAAACCTACATAATTACAAAACATACGTTCATTAATTCTGAATAATGACATTTTGAAGTACAGAAGCCAATAACATTCAGACTTTCTATCTTATTCCACTGAATTTTAGATTAGATTGTACTTAATTGTAATGAAACATTTGTAAGAAATGATTCAGTGTCAATGGATGGATTTTTGCAAGGACCTTTGTAAATGTTCAGAAGGTTCAGATGAAAGACTGTGAGGTCAAAAACACTGACTTTCCATGTGAATTAAGTTTTTAAGTGCCTGTCACTTGTGCAAATGGGAATTCGGCTTTTAAATCATTTTGACATCTCTGGAATTTGGATTTAAATCATTTGGACATCTAACCAGAAAATGACCATTTTTACAGCTACCCCAAAGAATCAACACAATATTTCCTTATAATCCAGCCCTGAAGGCTGCTCTATTTGAGTGCACCTGCCCCACTGAAAGGCTGAGTCACTGCAGGGTCATTGCAGCTGAATTATAATCAGTTTGGGGCGGAGTCTTTATTTGTGTAAATTTGCACAATAAGACCTGACTCAGGTCAAAACGACTGAGTGATACCAAAATATAAAGCTTCTGTGACAATATTTAATAACTTACATTGCTACCAGGAATAGAACTGGATGCCATGTTTTTTTCTGTTCACACAACTGTTATGTCTGTTCAGAATTGACAAGTTTTTGTCACATTGTATCCTCTTCCCCCCCTCCCCGTGGTTTGTTGTGAATAGTTAATATTTATAATTTATTCTACTTTAGTTACAGCAGGTTAGATGGCATTGTTTCTGATCCCTGTTTGGATGACATTGGGAAAAACAGACTGAACTGCAATTAAGACAAATGAATATTAGAATATATATATTTTATTCTGTATTATTATAGCATTAACTAAAAAGAATAAACTTTGTCAAGAATGCAGTGCAGAATGCAGGTGAATGAATTAGCTATTTATTCCAGGAATTTGGTTCAAATCCTAAGTCACACAAATATCAGTTTAATGATAGGCTTTCTAGAGTTTTATTTAATGATCCACAGAAGCTCAAAAGGCTTTGAGTTTTGTTGCTTATCAAAAACTTTTCTAGTGAATATCCATTGGATGTGTGCTACCCTGGAAAGTGCAAAACTACTACTTTTTTTAATGAAAAATGAATTAATTAGTGCCTTAGGCCAGGCTGACCATATTTATTATATGACTGGTATGATTTGAGATATTAGGCCATCTAGAACTGCAGTTTTCTCAATTCATTAGTCAGACTCAGTAGCTTTCTTTGTAGTTTCAAGGTCTAGATATTTTCATTAATTTTTTACTTTGACATAAAGAGACTTCACTGGGAGCTTCAGAGCATTTGTCATTAATGAAGTCTTGGGGGTCATTTAGGGCCAAACCTGAGAACCTAAAAGCTAAGCACTGGATATCTCTGGAGTGGGAAAGAATTTCTGCTGCCACCAATTGGTAATGCAAGATGATGGCAGCAGGTGCCTAGGCATAGACTGTTGATTATCACATATTCACCATTTTGCCATAACAATGTCATATGCAAAGAAAAGTTGATCACTACTGACAGATTGTATGTTTAACTGCTAAGACATTACTCAATGTTGGTCTATATATTTGTTTTATATATATACACGCCAATGTTTGCAGTAACTGCAGAACTCTCATGAAGTGTTACTTCTTGTGGGTTCAGTAGAGAAATAAGTCTCATAGAGCCACAGGCAGATATACTCAAGATGATTTTCTGCCTCCCCCAGGAAGGTAGGTGGCAATGGGGACTATGGGGAACGTTCTGGAGGGAGCCACATTTAGGAGACCTTTAGGCTTCCTGTGAAGAAATGTAGATGGAGGTCCTTGGTGGAGGGAGCTAACTGTGACTAGGGAAGGTTGACCCCAGGAGATTTTCATAGAAACATTATGAGAGCTAGACAGTACTCTGAACATAGGGTAAGGATTTTGTCCATTTTGTTTTACCATATTCTGTTGTCAAAGTATCTGATCACTTTTTCTTTCAGTGTAATAAAACCTTTTGTTTTTTTGTTATTTGACTGAAGTGTCTGTAGTAAATTGTGATTTCTGGGCAAATTAATAACCAGGGCAAACCTGTTCAGCAGAGTAGGAGACCAGTAAGCTTACATACATCTAGGGTATATTTCTGGGAGAATCCCCAAACTCCAGGTTTTTGTTACAATAAGTATGATGTTGCAACTCTAGGTAGATTATTCCAAGCCCATTGAAGTCAATTCCAGTTTTTCAGTTAACTTCGACGAACACTGGATCAGGCAGGCCCGAAGTAAGAATTTGGGATATAAAATGATAGACAAAATATATGGGTTCTTTTCTTCCTTTCTGTGCAATACCAAAGATGATAATATCATTAAGAAAGATGGTAGAAATCATGTGAGCACAGCATAGCTTGCAGTAGCATTACAAAGGGAGGCTATTAGGTCATTAGGCCTAGAAGCCCATCCTGGCGGGGTGCACAGAAACAGCAACAGCTGCACTGCTGGACTGTCATAACTGTCACCCAGGGTGCTCAAGCACCCAGTTACACCTCTTATGGTTTGTTACTGTAATGCTGACAATAAACATTGATACAATATTCTTCAATATGCCTTGTTTTTGTTCAGGTATTAGTTCAGATGTCATCATGGTGCATCTGGAAGTTGGATGGAGAATGTGCTGGTCTCTGGCCAGCATGTTAGCTGTAGATATTTTTCATATATCTGAAAAATAAATTGCATAATACGTTGGATATAACCACCATTGGTGTGACTTTGAAACACTTACTGGATGAATGAATATGAAAGTCAAAGACTGCATGTAATTGGACACCAGTGGGGCTGTATTTTTGAAGAGTCTCTGAACAAGCCTGTAATGAGGCCAGGTCAGCGAAGCCTGTGCAGTGCCTTGCCAGGAGCAACAGGGCCAGGGCTGGCAGAAGCGCAGGGCCTGAGCCAGCAGGTGGTGCAGAACCAATTATATTTATTTACATTAAATCCTATGGCTTAACACTGTTTTGCTTAGCGCTCGGTTTTTCCAGAACCAGTTAAGAGCGCTAAGCAGGGGTTGCCTGTATGACTAAATCATCGTCATTATCACTATCTAGCTCTTTTAAGCAGGCAAGTGGATTACTTCCATTGACTTTAATGGGAGATGGATTGGGCCTATGGGTCACATGGCTAAGTATCAGACAAGAAACCCATCCAGAATTGTAGTCATTGCCTTAAGGTTTCAAGAGCAAACTTCAGTTGAGAAGCAAGATCAGAAGCTATAATCACTAGATAAGGGATAGGCAATACTCAGCTGCTTCCTTAACTTCCCTAAATTGCTTAATGGGAATCAGGGAAAGAATAGCGCTTCAGCCCACAAGAGCATCACAGTTAGTCATCCTACTGCAGGTGAGAGAGTTTTGCTAAGTGATGATGAATCCTTACCCTGTGTGTGACTTCACTCTATGGAATGAAACGAGCTCCTTTTTAGACCCAGGACAAAGTCTGTTGTAAACTTTACCAGGCCTTAGAATGCTTAATAGGAGTACATAAATTTAAGCTAGTCCATGGTAGCATGAGTTATGCCAAGAAGTAAGGAAACAGAATCTAAGGAAATGGTAACAGGCAAGAAAACATCACAGATGAGATAATTTTAGAAGTAGGGCAAAAGTGATGAATATTTTGAAAGTAAAAGATTTTTCAGCTCTCAGCTAGTCAGATATAGTTTAACCACAAATTTGCAAAATTAGGGTATCTTTAGTAGATCCATTTACAGTATTTGTATTAGTGGAGTTTTATATTGACAATAAGCTATTAAAAGGGGAAGCTTTGCCATTACATGATGTTCTGCTAAGTTTGTGTGGAGGATCTCATTTGCAGAGGTAAGAAGATCATTGCTTCTTCAGGGCTTAGTCTGAAATATGGGAGAATTTATCCCTAGAAGGTTTGCCTCTAGTTAGTGACTCATTTATTCTTATGATTATTTTCTTGTTGTTTCAGGTTTGTAATCTTTTATCTTTTTTAGATTTATAAGCATTTTATCGTTTGCAACCAAAATAGTCCTTCTATTATGCATTGCTTGTATTGCATTGTTACTTTGGGGTTAAGATTTTTTTAATTAAAATTTTCTCATAAACAGTCCTTTACCTTACTTGGTTGTATGGGGACAGGCTTCTCAAACTTGCTTTGGTCTCAAGACCACATCTAGAGATCAACGCTGCATGATTTAAATCTTACTTAAGTCCTCAAAATTGGGCTGAGTGGGACTTATGGTGTACCCAGGACAAAACTCACCATTTTATAGAGTCCTGACTGTATGTAAAAGGCATCTGTATGTAATAAGTTATGATGTCATCAGATTACAAGAACATCACTAGGTTTTGCTGACCTGTCACTTTTTTGCTGAAAACTCAATAATGGGTGTTTTGAAGATGGAAACAACTTTTTTTCCCCATTGATATTAAGGATTAAAATAATCTAAACCTGCCAATGATTATTATTTTCCTATATGTTGCAATGGCACAGATTTATTAGGTTTAAATAAGTCCTAATCTTTACTGTACTGTTTGTCCCTAAACTTTATAGTATTTGGGACCCTTTTAAATGGCAGGTGTTCATTTTAATGACATTTAACAGAGCAATAATTTGCTTTAAGAATGTATTTTTCAGTAGGTCATTGTGACTTGTATAAAATGTAACATTTACTGGATGCCATCTAACTCCATGACAGATCATATTCGTTTACCATGTGACAGCACTTGTATTACTTTATTTCCTGTACACCCTGGAGTCAGAAAGGTTACCCACTGCTCAGAAAAAGCACATACTTAATACAGTACTATAATTCTAAGTAATTTATTCCTCATTTTGATTTTTATATAACACATGCCATTGTCTCAATCTCTGCTGGTAACTTGAAGAAATTTTAATTAAAATATGATCTTTTCTCCAAAATGTGCTTTACTGTGGATTTGGTAGTCCTGTATTTCAATAATACTTCTGTATTGTGCAATTTTATTATTACTAATCTTTTTATTCAAAATGATTTATAAAATCAGTTACAGTGGAAGAATAATAAGTAAATGTAGGAAGTAAAATAAGTACTGAACCAGAAGAACTATTAGAGTTATGAGCCAGGTTTGTAGTTGAGTAGACACGGACTTAGCTCATGTTTGTTGCAAGCAAAAGGTATTTGTTGCTTTTACTGTGTAAAGATTAATGTGTCCAAAATTTATAAACAAGATTGTTCATGACTGACAAGTTCATAATTAGTAATCTTATTTATCTTTTCACTGGGTGCATCTACATGTAGCTCATCGTTACAGTGATGTAGCAATGGTTGGCACAAACCATGGCATTGATGCCACTACATGTCATGGGATGGGGTCCCTAAAGATAGCTGTGTTACCTCTAAGGCCCCTTGATTGTGCCAATTCAGCCCAGTGGGCATCCTCTATTCTTTCCCGCCACGTCTTGATGGATTTATGATAAGGGAGGCTGTCTTCATGTCCCACTAGACACGGTCCTGATGGACTTCCTTGAACCTCATGGGTTCCCGGACCTCTTGTGGGGCTCTCTGCAACCCTGTCTCTCACAGCACCCACACTGGTGCTGGGACCCCCACACTATAGCTGGGCCCCAATGAGGCCTCCTCCTTTCCCAATAGCTTCTCCCAAACCACCAGTGGTATACAAAAGCAAACAAAACATAAGCCTCTGAGCTATAACATAGTACGAAAGATCAGGGTGTGCTCTGATCTTTAAGAGAATCAGATTTCATCCCCAGCAGTAAGTGTCTAGTAGGCAAGGGTACCTGTGAAGTTCATAGAGCACCCTTAGCCTTAGGTGCAACATATCAGGCAGCTGCAGCATCATTGGGCACTTTCTCCCTAGAGGCTCCTTCCCTCTGGCTACTAGCAGGGAACTTCCCTCCTGACCTCAGCCCTGTGGCTTATATATGAGCCAGGCCCTCCCCCTTCCGGTCAGCTGACAGGTGACAGGCCCTGCCCCTTCTGGTCAGCTGACCACTGGCAGGTGTGGGGCAACTAACTGATTCTGGCTTCCCTGATAACCAGCAACTGGGGCTCTCTACTGACTGCTAGAACTCTCTCCCTAGCAGTTCCAGCCCTTAAAAGGAGCAGGACACCTTAGCACCCTGTGACACTGTGCAGTACGGTTGGAAACAAATTGTGTGCCACCAGAACCGTACAGTAATGGTGGTTACTGAGCAGTTGGGTACACATGTAGACATGTCCACTCTGTGCTATTGACCGTTGCCATTATACTGTTTCTTAGGAAAGAGAAGGATATTGATTTTAAAGAAGTATTGAATTAAATAATAACTCACCAACAATAGATCTGTAGTGCTTTCTCAATGGAATGTTTCAAAGCAAAATTTAGGGCCATTTCTGATATAAACAGATGTTGTTCCATTCGAATCACAAATGTCTTAATTTACACAAGTAGAGAAACTGAACCTATGGAATGATCAAGCCACACATCATCACTTCTCCCATAACTCAAAGGAAGTTTCTTCTTGTTTGGAATTTATCAGCTATCTGGTTTTAACTGTCTGTCCTACAGAACAGTAGGAACAGAAAGCAGGAGCAGATCTGGGGAGTTGGGCAGGGGAAGGAAAGGGGTTCACCAGAGCGCCCCATGGGAAGACAAGGTCAAATGGTCACAAACTTCTCCAAGACCATTTCAGGCTGGACATAAGGAAGAACTTCCCAAGTAAGCAAAAACGTCCTAGGAGTAGGGGGGCACAACTGTACTGTGAGTGGGAGGGAGGGACATGCACCCTCAGTAGGCCTCCAATGCCTCTACACTAATGGTCATAATATGGGGAACAAGGAGGAAGAACTGTGCCTTCTGATTGCAAGTAAGAATCCAGACTTAGTAGGGCACACAGAAACCTGGTGGGACCCCACCCACGACTGGGCAGTGGGCATTCAGGGATATGCCCTATATAGAAGTGACAGGCCAGAGAGGAAATGGGGGGGGGTCATGCTCTATGTCAAAGAGCACCTCACAACATCAAGGATTAGCTTTGGGTTAGAGGAGGGTTGGGCAGAGACACTGCGAGTCAAACTACAAGGGGGGCGTGGCAAAAGGGACCTTACGGTGGGTGTCTACTACAGACCACCCAACCAGGGGGAAGAGCTGGACCACGACTTCTCCGGTCAGCTTATGGAGGCAGTTAGGTCAAGGGATGTTATTGTCATAAGTGATCTAAACTACCCAGACATTTGCTGGGAGGACCAGACAGCCAGGTCTGACCACTCGTGTAGGTTCCTGGCTGTATTACAGGACCTTCACCTTATCTAGGAAGTGCACAGCCCCATTAGGGGTAACACCTTGCTGGACCTGGTCCTGGCCATGGGGGATGACCTGGTGAGGGGACTGCAGGTCCTTGACCACCTGGGCAATAGCGATCATCACCT
>JAGPOW010001946.1:325229-337689 GCA_030014935.1 Caiman crocodilus | reverse complement strand
ACTTGAAGGGAGAGAGAGGCTGCAACTAGATTTAGACAGACTACAAAAGTGGGCAGATGAGAATAGGATGGGGTTCAATGTAGACAAATGCAGGGTGCTACACCTTGGGAGAAGGAATCCACAGCATACAAACAGGCTGGGGAGTTCCCCTCTTGAAAGCACAGAAGAGGAAGGAGATCTTGGAGTCATTATTGACTCCAAGATGAACATGAGCCACCAATACCAGATCGCAGCCAGCAAGACCAGCCATACCTTTGTTATGCATCCAAAGATGCATCTCAAGCCGGTACAAAGTGGTGATACTCCCCCTCTATGCAACTTTGGTCAGGCTGCAGTTGGAGTACTGCATCCAGTACTGGGCACCACACTTCAAAAGGGATGTGGCCAGCCTGGAGAGGGTTCAGAGGAGGGCCACCCATTTGGTGAGAGGGCAGCAAGGCAGGCCGTATGAGGAAAGACTAAAGGACCTGAACCTATTCAGCCTCGGCAAGAGGAGGTTGAGGGGGGACCTGATGGCTGCCTACAAATTCATCAGAGGAGATCATCAGCAAATCAGAAGAGCCCTTTTCTCCCCAGCACCACCTGGGGTGACAAGGAACAGTGGTAATAAGCTGATGGAGAATAGGTTTAGGTTAGAGAAGGCAATATTTTACAGTTAGGGTGGCCAAAATCTGGAACCAACTTCCCAAGGAAGTGGTCCTCATCTCTACCTTGCGCAAATTCAAAAAGAGGTTAGATGATCACCTGTCTGGGGTCTTGTGAACCCATCATTCATTCTTGCCTGTGGCAGGAGGTCAGGCTAGATGATCTGTTCAGGTCCTTCCTGACCCTAGCAACTATGAATCTATAGTTTGAGCCCCCAAGACCTGCAACAGACTGCCACCAGAGGTGGTGCAAGCACATACTCTGGATTCCTTTAAGAGTCAATTGGACTTTCTACAATAGCAGTCTGTGAATTCCTTACCTAGAGCAGTGCTTCATTCTAATTATGAATGTATGCACCCCAGCATGATGGTAAAATAAACAGAATAGAGTGGAATAGTTGTAGGTTCTTCCTTTTCTCAGAAGAGCCATCTGGATTTATGTCCCACAAGCAAATCACAGACTTTATGTGGATGTGTAGATGCCTCTCTTGGAATATAACTTTGAATTTTATTCTTCAGACAAATATTCCCATATCTTTCCAGGATAGCTTTTAAAAAAAAAGCTTTATAAGTTAAATTGGGTGACATTTTTTACATTTCAACAGATAGCTCTGTGGCTTCTTTTTACACGTGCATAAGCAATAATAATTGGTATGTGCTGGGCCTTCGAAGTTGCCACAGTTGAATGTCACAAACAGATGAGCAGGGTGTTATCCATTGTTTGGGCCAGGATCCAACTCTGGTCATAATTAACAGAAAACTAGATATGAGATCAGGCACTTTTTTGGCAACTATTATTCTTTTTAAAAAGTTTCAGGGGGGGGTGAATATATTTGTCAAAATTTGCACGTATGTTTGGATAAAAAAGAAAAAAAATCAGAAGAGGCAAAATGAGAGCCAGTCATTTTAACTCCTTAAGGATACTGACCGTTCTTACCTGAAACCTTCCAGGCATTGAATAACTGCATGGTCCTTGTTCAACAAAAAATTCTGTGGCTTTTGTTTTTCATTTATTGCTTTCTTTGTTTATGCTGTCCAGTTTTGCCAGTGCAAGGAGACCATAAAGTGATGCCAGACTGAGTGGTGTAAAGTGGTTACAGCATTTAATAGACAATGTTTTGTGGTCTGTCTATTACTCAAGAATAAATTGTTATTTGTATAATATCCTACATCGAGTCTGCAGCAAGGATTCACTCTGGTCTCTGTTGTTTATTCTCTGCTTCCCTGGTAATATTGGCATTGATGTCACTATTTAAGTGAGATACATCCCATTACCCATCTTGCTAAAGGAGATGGCACTCATTTGATTAGTGTTATTTAGACTGTGCTTTCTGTTGATACCAGTGTTAATAGATAATGCTACTCATTATTTTTTAAAATATGGGTTGTGATTCCTCCTAGCCTGGAGCTATGAATACTTGATGATCTAGGATGCAGTCATAGGTTCATGTAAGCTAATTCCCCTACTGCTGTAAATCAGAGTAGCTTCATGAAACTAGTCTGATTTTAAATCAGGTAGAGATCTACCCCCCTTATCCTTTTCCTTCTCTTACTATATACATGAATCATCACTAGTAAAATATACTGCTAATTCTGCAAAAGGTTTTGGCATTCAGAGAGGAAAGAACTCTAGTCCCCAGGTTCTGTCTGGATATGTTATGAGTAATATATAAGATGCTCCTAGATTCATCTACAATCCCAAAGAAAAAATGGCACATATAAGCTTTTCATTAATAATTGCTGATCGTGATTCTGAGGCATTCTACTCTCCCTTACATGCATTAGCTTTCACAAAAGGACTCCCATTTTATTTTCACTTTGTATGCTGGTGTCCTCAGTTTTGGCGTCCTGTGGAGGCATTGAATAATACACAGTTATTACAGATTTTGCATTAGAGATATTGAGTGTATAGATTCTTCACATCCTTCTATCATTTCATTCTTTAATCCCCTGCTCAGTCTGTCCTTCTGCGTGCATAGGTACCTCCCCTTAAATATCTGCCCTCTTCATGTGACCACTGTTTCCTATAAGGCTTAGAAATTCAATTGTAAGAATGCCATTAAGCAGTTCTATACCCTGGATGATCTTGTTTCTCCCCTTAGGGTTTTGAAGATCATACTGTATGTCCTGCTGTAAACTCATCTTTAACTGAGCCTCCATATCGTGACTTTCAAAAATACAGAGATAAGCTATAGTCTAGAGCTGGGGTGCTCAACCTCTGGCTTGCAGGCAAAATGCAACCTGCAGAGCCATAGGTAGCTCCCCACTGATAGGGAAATTTGGCAGCAGGGGAAAGATGGCAGTAAATATGACTACCATCCCTGGCTGCCAAATTCCTAAATGCTGAGCCCCACACAGCAGGTCGGGGCCAGGTCCTGCCCCCTACCCCCACCCCAGTGGCTGGATGAGTGGGTCACACTCCTTCCCCTACCAGTTGGATGGGTCTGGGGCCAGGCTCCTTTTCCCCACAGGGCCAGGCCATAGGGTCAGGTTGGAGCTGGGATGCCACCTGCCCCGTTCTCTGCAGCAGGATGGGGCTCTGCCATGACTGACCCATGCCATATCAGGACCAACAACTGGACCTGACCTATGGATGGTCTGGGTACTGCCCATCCAGCCTGCCAGCCAAAAAGGTTGAGCACCATTGGTTTAGAGTAGTAGTTCTCAATCTTTTTAGACTCGAGACACCTCTCAATAGCCTCAAAGCAGCCCTTGGAAAATCTCAACTCTTTTTAATTGATTTTTTTGACTACAGAAAAATAATAAAGCAATTCTGTTGTGGCAAATAACTCAAAAACATTCTGACCTGTTGGGGTCTTTCTAACACTCTGGATTCCTATTTGAAATCTCTGAGATTGTCTTGTGGAGCATGTTTGTATACCTGATAGTGCTGATATTGTGTGACACCCCACAACAGTCTTGAAAGAATCTCAAGGCACCCCCACATGCCACAGCACCTGGCTTGGGAATGACAGGTCTAGTGTCTATTTTAAGTGGGCAGCAACTTCTGTGCAGGTGCTAGCTATTTCCTGCTGTAGAGCTTCCCTCCAGAGGAAAGCAGGTTTTTCATCTGGTAGTATTTCGCTGAAGAGATCTGAACAATTAGTTCCCCCTTGTGAAGTGTCTTTGTTTGATGCTGTGTGTTGCTCCTTTAGCGCTGGGTTGCATGAAGCAGATTTATGAAAGAGCAAATGGCTTGCACTTCCCTAAAATCATGTTTCAAATATGCAGTTTATTGCTTGCAAGGAAATGTGTGATATTTCCACTCTCCTGTGCAAAAGCATACCCTTATAAAGATAGTTTTACATTTGTTTACATACTTGTAGGACCAAATTCTGATCTGTTATACTGTTGTAAAAATTAGAATCTGCAGTTTTTCCTTAGTTTGAATGGGATTACAAATCTGGCCTGGCATTTTAATGATGTGTTTAATAAATAAAGATAGCATTGTTAAATGTCATAGAGAAATGAGATCCCCCTAGACTTTCTCTGTGCATAAAGTCAGACTGTACAGCCCAAGCACTAGTAAAGCAATGGTCTTCCCAGGTATATTTCAGGCTAGTTATCTTTAAAAGTGTAAGAAATGGCCATTACAAGATGAATGTTTTCTATATTCAGAACAAAAATAGCCTATTACTAGCCAAGCTGTACACAAAAAGGGAAATCCTAAAATCAACACAAGTGCAAATTATGATAGTGCTGAACTTGGTCCACTGAATTTTGTTCTGAAACAAGAACACCTGCTGAGAGGGAACTGGGAAGTCATGGAAAGAACTTCTGAATGCCTTACATGTCTCTTCTTTCCCTTTCTGATCCAGCTTCACCAGACCTGATACAGAATGAAGTGCTGCAGTTACAGGATATAAAAAAAGATTTTACATACATATGTTTTCTCTTCTGTATTCCACTTGACATTAAAAGCTTACTTAGTTTAAGAACCCATAATAGTTGATTTATTTTACAAAGATCACAATCTATTGTAAGAACTCTTGAAGGCAGCATTAACTTGTCCTCTGGTCAGAGACAGATAAAAGGAGGGTGAGTAACAACTTGGTTATTGCCAGTAAGAATGACAGATTCTATGGTTTCTGCTGAAAAATGGTGTGCTGGGCAAATCAAAGGCAGATGCTCTTCCACAGATTAAGCATCTAAGTGCAATCTATTCCATGCTATTTGAATCCAGGAAAAAAACTGTTAATGCAAAAGCTGTGTATGGTCTTTGTTCTTCTCAGTACTTCTTCTGACTTTGATTAAGCTATGTTACAAATATAGATATGTTAGCAGTTTTTCAGTCACTTGAGTAGGGTGAAATAGGATACTTAGGTGCCAAATATGACTAACAGGAAGAATAGGACCTGGTCCTCAATTTATAACGAGGCTCTGGGCAACACATTTTCAAAGCAGTGCAGCACAGTACTCTGTTAGAATACTAAGTAGCCAAATAATATGGATGTAAAGTTAAGCCTGTGCTTAAGTGTTTTCATTGATTGGTGTCTATGTTCCTTTTTTAGAGACATTCTTTTGCAGTCCCAACAAAATACTAGACTAGAGACACTTTATATAATTAGATAAACAATCATCAGACAATAAAGTCCTTAATGAGTCAATTACATAGGTAGTCTTTTGAAAAGCACAAATCACTAAATCATTAAGTTTCAAATAGAAGCCTGGTATCAAAATTAAACAATAGCATGATTTGTGATTGATCTTTAATAAGCTATGTACATATCTGAGTGAAGAATTCCAGTTTCTTTCCATTGCATTAACTCAATCTGTAACTACAAGTAACCATAACAGAGTGCTCAATCAGCTTCCTGTGTGGGGGTAGTATGTAAAAACAGAAGCCACAATGTGCTAAACAGACCATAAACCTAATTACACAATCTACCTTAGGGAAGTTAAGAATCGAGGATTTAACTAACTGTCAGAAAATACAAGCTTATTGATAGTTTCAGAATGCTTAGCAGACTGGTAACTAGGGCAGTTTTTCCTTCTTGGTGCTCTAAATAAACTTAAAACGCTAGTGAAGTGCACTCATCTAAGACCTGTCCTTTGCAATACTGAAAGCCTTAAACTCCCCTTGACGTCAAAGAAGTTCAATAGCACTGATCCCAGAATTTTGGCCTAAACCTTATAAGAAAATAATAAGGACAGAATACATGTTTACTTTTTATTTAAGTTCAAATTTAGGATGTTCCAGAAAATAAAGAAATAAATTGGAAAGGTGGGGTTGAGGTTTGCTCAATACTACCTCTTTTAAGAGTTCAAAATCCCAGTATTTGGGAGATTTAATTCAGAAGCTGTTTACTAAAAATCACTAATCCCCTTTCTTGCTGGGTGTGTTTGCTTCTTGGTCAAGCACAGATGTCTGAGACAGCATTACGAGACATCTGCAAAATGTATAGTGCATACCACAGTAATTACATCCAGAAATTTACATATAGGTTACTTAATTCTGAAAACAAACATCCTAAATTTAGTTTAAGTCTCAATAATCTTGGCCTATATTCTGTATGATGCATCTATGAAATTTCCAACATTATACAATTTGATCAAAGGCTATTTAGGGCATGACTCGACTGCTTCTTCAGCACCCCCTGGAGCTACTCAGGTGCACAACCTGTTCCCCATGCATCAAATGTGGAAGTGAAGCAGGGAATCCATCCCAAAGGCACCCCATCTGCTGCTCTTGAGCTCTCTATCTCTGCTTTCATACCTCATTTCCATGTTTAGAACATGTGGAGAGAGAACAAGTAGGCAGTGCTGGGCTTCTCAATGGTGCACTGGGCAGTACATGGAAACACTACATGTATATTCTTACTAATCCAAGTTAAATGAATATATTAATGTAAATGCCAGCATAACACCAAAATCATAAGGTCTGATGTTTCTTCTCTCCTTAGGACTCCTGTCTTCCAAATGTAGGGCCTGATTGTCACCTGTTATAAAATCAGCCTAGATTTCCTGACTTCAATTGCTTACATAAAAATAACATCTTTGAGGGCTGTATTACACCTTACACTCTGAGTGGCACAAATGTTGAAAGGTGTTAGTGCTAGCTTGAGTTTGGAGCAGTCGCATGTTCAGGCCAGCAGGGACCTGGAGAACTGAAAGGTAAGAATCTCCTCTTTCCCGTCCCATTCTGGGCTCCCCCCAGCCCCCCCACTCTGCCCCACTTACTTGTGGCTGCCCACACTGCCTGTCTTCAGCTGCTGCCACTGCTGCCAGGCTGCTGCTCTTCTCCAGGATGAGCCTGCGCAGAAAACAGGCAGGTTAACTGTCCCTTGCCTTCTCCCTTAGAACAGACAGCACAGGCAGCCACAAGAAAACAAACAAAGCAGAGTGGGGGGCAGCGAGCAGGCATCTGGAGTGCTGGGAAGGGGGGCAGTAGGCCTGATCCAGGGCAGTGGAGGAGGGTGTTAGGTAAGGTCTTTACACTAACATGTAGCTTAGAGTGGCTACATCTTAGCATAACATGAGCTGGGTAACACTGATCAAAAACAATCTTGCCCTGGAGTGCTGTAACTTCAGTTTTGGAAAAGTAGAATTGCTTGCAGTTTCTTGACCTTATATTAAAACTCAGTGCTGTATTTAATAAATATGCAGGACCAAAAATGAATGTGGTCAAGGACTGTTGATGTGGGTAAATCTCTGGTGTGTCGGTACCCAAGCATACAGCTAGAGGAATGACATAGAAGGGATATGTAAGAGCACTGGGAAAAGTGAAAGATCTGCTTGAATATGAGAGTAGAAGGAGATTCAGTGTATCCAAGTGTTCAAGAAAGTGAAATTACAATAACTCCTTCCTAAGGAAAATGTTTTTTCAAGATGTCAGTGAGATTAATCATAGTAGAGCAAGTAGTGTGTGTTTGTTTAACAAGAGAAACAAAAGATTTCTATATAACAGTATCTGATCACAGCCATGAAAGGAAAGTAAATGCAAAGTAATGAGGATCCCTTGCAACTTGGAACTTTACATCAGTCTGCCATTAGCTGACCCCTCCCTCCCACTCCCATGCCCCTCCCCTCCCCCAGGCAGTACCTGGGGGTCACTGCCCTGGTTTTCCCTCCTCATTGGATGTTGATTGCTCCCACTTTTACCCTAGTTCTACAATTTTCTTGCCTATGATGTTGCCTATTACCTATTACCAGTTCCTTAAATTGTTTCCCTTACCTTGTATGCTTAAGTAATAGCTGCTTGACACTACTCATCTTGGTTTAGCTTAGCCCCGCCTACTCCTACAAAACAGTCACTGAAGTCGACATGCCCTACGGTGATTACTGACACAGAGAAAATCTATGGGCAGCTTGGATGAAGTACAGCTATATGCCATTTGGTGTTCCATGCCTCCTTGCCATAAAGGGGAAATGCCAGAGGAAGAAGGGGTTGTAAATGGGCATGCAAGAGCAGGGATTGGAGTGCTTTGCTGTTCCACCACATTTTTATTATATTGTACAGTGCACATCTATCAAATTGTAGGTTAATATCCAATGCAGTTTAATATCTGATTTTAAAAAATCCAAATCCTTGACCCATATCACACATCTGGACAGTATCCATATCAGTATCTCTTCAGATTTTAGCCAAAAGGCCAAGAAATAATCCACTATCACTGTAGCTGGGTTAGCATATAAATGTAACATGAGAAGTGCCATAGTGGGTCGACCCAAAAATCTATCTGGTCTCCTACAGATGCTTTATAAAAAGAGTATAAGAAACAAGATATGCAGAGTGATCCACCCCCCATCATAGTGTCTGGGTCAACAACAGTCATAGGTTCCTCCCTCCCTGCCCCCCTCCCCGCCCATTTCTGCTGTTCTGTGTAGGCATAGCTGAGCACCGTTCCAAAAATATAAAGAAAGAAAGGCCAGAGAAGAGCCCTGCTGTCTAAATCATTTACACACCTGGTTCCCAATTAAAATAGGCATCTATATCCCTTACACACCTTTGAATGTCTCAGTGCATAAGTACTACTATTTCCTGTACAAGTCATGATGAACAGGGTGCAAAGAAGTAGTGATACTGAAGATACTGTAGCATTTTTTCTATACTTAACAAGAAGAAATTAATGAGTTGTCTTAATGGCAAGTAAAAACATGGACTTACTGGGCCAAATGTCCACTTACGTTAGTGTACCCGGAGCTCCTCCTTTGAAATTAGTAAAAGGAGAATCTGGCTATCAGCTATACTTTATACCATATGGTGGATGAATTGATTTGCTAATGAAAGAGAATCCCCAAGAAGAGTGACAGATAATTTAAGAGCATGCAGTGTATCCATAAAGTTGATTGAATAAGGTGGAGCTGCCATACAAAGAGGTTGATCCAGAGAGGATGCAGTGGTGCAGCTGCACCCCTACCCTCTTTTCCAACTACCACACTGGAGAAGCAGTCAGGGTCTTAAGTCTCAAAGAAAGTAAGCACAGCCCCCTGTGCTCAAAATCATGCCTGCTCCCTCCTCCACTCCGCTGCCTGCTGTTACCAGGGTCTGTTGTCTGGGTGGGGGGAATGATAGGCGCTCTGCCCACTTCAGCTGGGATGCACAGAAGCTGCAGCAGTGGACAGGTGTATTCCCCCTCCCTGCCTGCTTCCTATGGGCCTTCCCTGTCAGTCCAGGAGTAGGTGCAGGGAGAGGGAAGGTGTCTGCCTACCACTGTCCCACTGTGGCAGTCCTGGGTGAGTGCACCCTCAGTTGGTGTGGGACAAGAGGTCCCCTTGTCCCAAGACAGTGGGGCAGCAGGTGGCAGGGGAGGGGGGAAATGAGAGGGAAGGAGCAGGATGTTTCTAGCGGTAGGGAGTGCTTATCTCTCCTGCGACTTAAGTCCTGGGCTGTTGCTCCTGCAGTGCTGGTCATTGCAATCATACCCCCTTTATAAAATCCTGCATCTATTTTCTGGTTATACCACAGTCAAATCTGCGTGCTTAAGAAATTACTATAAGATTTATCAGATGATTGTCATTTCTTTTACTTCATGCAGAGACTCCAATCAAATTTACTCTGTCAACATTACACTTTTTTTCCAAAACAGTATGAAAATTATGTGATTTTTTGAGTGGGGAAACTACTAAAACCTCTGTGTTGTAAGAACACATGTTCTCACAATATATTAAAAAAATAGACTTGAAGGGATTTTCACAATTTAGTTTTGTTGATGCCCCCCAACACTTTAACAAATGAACTGCCAAATGATTCATGTTTTTACTGACCGAAAAAATACTGAAATTTTAAAAGTAAGAGGAAAAATGCAGAAAACTTACAATATTTATGAAAAAAATATCTATTAGTTGAAACTTTTAGACAGCAAACTTTAGGTCCAATTCACTTAATATACCACTGTAACATCAGTGTAATGCTATTGGTTGCCATAAACATTATTTATATTTTACAGAACTTCTTTTATATGAACTTCTGGTTTTCTCCTGAAATTTGGTGAGATGCAAGTTGTCTAATGCTTTCATTCTGTCACTACTTCCAGGGCACTACCCTTTCTTCCTCTGCTCACTGCTACTAGTTATTATTGCTTCTTATAGGAGTCTATTTTATTTTGGTTATTTGTGATCAGTTGTTGATTTGTCAGTTCCTCAAGGTACTTCTATGAATTTTTAATTAACTTTAGTAAAAAAAAATGTACATGGCTTCGTTCATTTTGAGAAAGCAGTTCAGTTTTAAATACTACACATTTCCCTCCTGCCTAGTATAATACCCTTTGTCTATCCTGCTGTTGAAATAATTACCATGATTTAGAAGTCAAAACTCAACAGGTTGCAGTGCCTGCATGGTAATGATGAATTTACGGACCTCAAACAGTGCACACAGATGCATGTCTTAGATTTGAAAAGACGTACGAAATGTTATTAACAAATCGGTAGCTGGAGGCTGAGGCCTTCTAGCAATTATGCATGGATAAATCATGATTTTCAAGTTCCAAAAAAATACATTTAGCACAAAGATGTGTCTACAAAGGAAATGAAATTTCTAGCAGCAAGCATCTGAGCAAGTGAGAGGTAACATAATATTTTACATAAATTGATTCTGAGTTTTGTTAATTAAGAACATTGCTGTGTTACCCATGAAAAGCCTGAGCTACTGCCTCTCAAAGGAGAAAAACCCACACATGTTGGTTGTGTTCTCTAGGAAGATAACAGTGATCAAGCCCCAAGAGTATACATAAGATCGGATGCAGTGCTGTTGCAGAACTTAATAACAGCTACTGTCTCTACATGAGCAAATATTTCTTATATCCAAAATAAATCCTAGAAGTGTTTAACATGTTTCTTCACCTTCTGTCTCTGTGGAGGTTGACAGATAGAGTTCTTAAAGAGCCAAAGCTGCTGTTGCAAATTAAAAATAATTAATGTGAGATGTGGAAGAAATTGTTATGTGGAGGTACAATGTTGCTGTTATGCAACCAAATGGCACATACAATTTGACTGTTTCTCTTGTCCCAGTACGATTTTTCCATTTCCTCCCAAACACAAGTAGATCTTCTACTGCTAGACTGGAAAAACCTGTGAACGGTTTATATTTTATACTGAACAGTCTCTGGATACAAAACAGAAACACTCCTACGAGCTTGGACTGGAAATCAATTCCTGCTCCCCTTTAAGCTTGGCCTGGAGTCCATCTTGTTCCCCTTCTCACCCCTAGCTGTAGTAGGTACCTGCCCTACCTGCTAGGTAACAAAGTCTAGATGCCTCTTCCACATTCTTTACTGAGCAACATCACAGCTTCAACAGGAAGGGTGGAGGCAGCTTACTCCCAGCCTAGCTTGGGCCCACTGGTCACAGCTAGTAGCCTATTATAGGTTTCCCTCGATTTATTCTGTACATGTGTTACCAGAGAACAGTGGAAAAACTGAATTTGCATAAAGCAAATCCATTTTACAATGTAACAAATAGGGACAGGTTCCCATGGCAGTGAGGGAGGGAGGGAGTAAGTCTGGGACTAGGGAAGGAGCGGGGTGATGGGTGCTGCTCCTGGGGCTGCACAAGGCAGCAAAGCAGAGGGGAAAAAGTGGCACTCACCCCAGCTGCAGCTGCAGTGGCCCTGGGAGCAGCCAGTGCTAGCTGCCTGCAGCCGCTGGGCTGCACTGTGCTCTGGCTGTCTGTTCCTCTGAACCTCTGAACCTCTGTTCCTGGGCTGCACCATGCCCTGGCGCAGGAAGCTGGTGTCGGCTGCTCCCAGGGCCACTACAGCCAGGGCTGGGGTGAGTGCTACGCCCCTCACTGCTGGGGGTTACGCTCGTCCGCACTCACCCCAGCCCGTGCTGGAGTGGCCCTGGGAGCAGCTGACACCAGCTGTCTGTACCAGAGCATGACGCAGCCCAAGATTTGGGGTGAGCCCAGGCACAGGGGACAGGCAGAGCCTGTACCATGGACAGTGGCTGCAGGCAGCTGGCGCCAGCCACTCCGGGGTCTGCTGCAGCCAGGGCTGGGATGAGTGGGGGGACCCACTCACTTTCCCCTCCCCCGACAGACTTACCTGCTTGGGTGGAGGGGGCATCTATGCTGATTGCATAAGAGTGAATTTACCTTGTATATAACAAATTATAGGTCTAAATATGCTCATTGCATAAGAGTGAATTCACATATAAATTGAGAGAAATCTGTACTAGCCCACTTGGCAGGTGTAAATGCTTGAACTGAAGAGGGCCTATAGCTCATATCATCCACTTCTCAAATAAGTGCTCTAATTTACAGCTGTCCAACTGTTATGTTTCAGCCCAAGTCTGAATTCGTTGCCTGGCATGCATGAGCCAATATATGAATGCCAGTTGGAAGTTTGAAAGAAAAAAAAGTTTTTATTGCTAGCAATA
>JAGPOW010001946.1:300654-325129 GCA_030014935.1 Caiman crocodilus | reverse complement strand
AAACAACCTTCCAGTTTCCCTGTGTATTCTGTCTTGGGAGGATGGCTCGAGGCCATTTATTAGGCCTTCAAAGAAATGGCTCGGGGTTATTCACAACACAACTTCTAAGTGGCTGTGAGCTTCACACCACAATTTTGTGAATGTGAACACCTACCATCCCCACTGCCCCATTTGTATGAGCAACCCCAGGGTTACTGGCCATGGGCTCCCCTGCTGCATTACACACAGGTTCCCAAAGCACCGCAGGCTGCACCATGCCATACCATCCCCTGCAGGGGACAGCAACAGGAAGCAGAAACCAAACAGAAAGCCCAGAGAGCCCACCCGCTGCTGCAGCTAGAGTAGTAATGGGGATGGTGGCTGGGTGGGGACCTGGAGCCTGCAGATTACACCCCTTGTGGGCTGCTTGCAGTCCTCTGGATGCCAGTTGAACAGCCCTGCTCCAACTGTTAAGCTATAAAAGGATGTATTGGTAGACTATAACTGTTAGGATATAAAAGATGGGCACTAGATCCACTATCTCCTGTGAACGAAAGTAGCAGTGGCTGCTGTGCTTGATGCTGAGCTTTTGCCGCACGTATGTTTTAGGCATGTTTTGAGCACAGTAATCAATTGTATCCCTCTGCTCCTTTAGGCACCTTTCTGCCTAGTTTTTCAATCCAAATAGGACTGACAGAACATAGGTGCCCAGCTGCTCAGGCCGGGACAGCTCTGGGCATGCACATTGGAGCAGAACTGCATACAGCTGAAAATCTCTCCCATCAAGCAGGGAGGCACGTGTTGATTTTAATCCTCCAGGGTCAGGAGGTTATTAAGTGTTTTTTGGCTTTCATGTTTGGATTTAGGCAGCTAATATCTCCCCAAGTCCTGTTTAAATAGCAAATTCCCTTTTGGATCTGAGCTCTAGCTCCTCTGCACTAGCAAGACTGAAACACTGTTGGGCATCCCAAGAAGCAGACCTGGTCAGCTAGCGTCAGCTACTCAATAGAGAGCTTGCTGTGTTTAGATGAAGATCAAGTTTAGTTGAAGAGAGAGATGGGAGGAGGAATTAGGATCCAGGTTTTGACAGACTTTAGGCCCCTAAATCTCATTTTTTATACTTATTTTACTGATATTTTAAACCAGCTCGTTAATGAGTTTAAGTTCTCTTTAGGATTTAGCCATAGCCCTGTGTACATCCCTTACACCAAAGTGGGATTCCAAAAAAGTGAGAGTATGAACCACTTGTTTCTACAGCCCCACAAATTGCTTTTACCCATAATGATTTTACCTGCAGGGACTCAGTCCTGCGGTCCGTGGGTAAAATGTACATTAAATTCAATCAGCTTCATGTTAAGTGTATGGGAGTTTTGCCAAAGGAAGGACTGCAGGGTTGGGTACTAGTGGGCTAATCATGGTTTCCTTTGTAAGTGGCTAATCATATGCAGTGTTTAACTGGGATCAATGTTGATTCAGATTTGTAAAACCCTTATAAAGTATATAATTGGCTTACAATGCCAGTACTGACACCAAGTTCAAATTAATTCTAAAATAAGTATATACAGTATTTAACAGCTGCATTTAAGAGAGAGGCTAATCAGCATGTTTTGTACAAGAATTATAAGTAATAATTTAAAATCTGTTTGGTGTTAGTAAAGCTCTGGAATAACAAAAGAATTACTTGTTGAGTGACTGAATGAGTATTCCATTCAAACTGAAGATCTTGTTTGTTAGACACCTAGATAACTTATAAGGAACCATAATAAGCCATCTGTAGGCAGTGCAAAAATCATAGCATTCTGTAGAAAATATAGATAATTTTTATGACAAAATAAGAATAATCATTCATATATATAATAATAACAGTAATGCTGAAGGCACAAAGATACAGATCTTCAGGTTAGAATTATTTGCATTTTTTCTGTGGAGGCAAGTGATCAAAAGTAAGAATAAAAACCCAGGCATGTATACATAATGCCTTTATTTCTTTGGTAGAAAAAATACAGAACGTATTGGAAACAATCACAAAAATGTATTTGTTATTTCATTTCAATGTTCATAGACTAATGGTTAACTGAATGTTAAAGGACTTATACAAAGTCAGTTAAAGAGAACTGAACATTTTTTCTAGACATATTCTGAATTTGAATTTAATAGTTTTCAGGGGCAGTGAGCAGCTACTATTATTTTCATCAAAGCCAGTGAGAATTGTGGAGTTCAACATTTCTGGAAATTAAATCCCAAGAGGGATTTTTATTGTGTATTACTTTCAGCACTTGGCCATCTTTTATGTTAGTTAATCCATTCAGTTTTACACAGCTGACAATAGTACACAGGGAAGTCTCAGGGTTTATTAATCTTCAGAAAAAGAAGAGGTACATTAATAAAAATTTAAAAAAAACCAGAACATGTGAAGCAGCAGGACCTGCTGTAACAGGTAGGTTTCTTTTGGGAAGTGATCATGAAACATGGATCCAGGAAGTTGTTGAGAAGATCTGGTCAAAAGCCAGATGGAAAAAAATTGTGAAAATTGTTTATTTTTTCAGTTTTAGCTTTGCATGTAAGACTCAATCAATATTTTTTAAAATGCCAATTGGCTTATAATTGCTTGAAAAATGATAGGTGAGCGTAGGGACAGTTGAGGAGAGGAGGGAGAAAGGTCTATGGTAATTCTATTTAGAGGCATAAATATAATTTTAAAAAGTATCCCTTTAACCTCCTCTAATTATATCTGTTAAATGGTTACCTGATAACAGCAGCTCAGACACAGCTGTTTCTGGAAGCTGCTCCCTGAGCCCTTTGACAAGGGTGGTAAGGAGGCTGTGGCCCAGCTAGATAACAGCCCACCTAAAGTCCTGCTGGGAGGGAGGGAACACCTGTGAATGAGTAGCTAATTGCTTAAATGATGAGTTATTAGGCTGCCCACTATTTTCTTTTTTAATCTCATAGGCAGGAATCCTGATTTTCTCTAATAAAAAAAAATCCAAAATTGTCTGATTTAACCCCTCACCCATCCACATTTTTCCAGAAAATCCACAGAAAAATGTGAATTTGAGGGGAGTGGTCTTTTTAATAAAAAAATTTTGTATTTTTTTAAATAGAGAAAACCAGGATCCTTATTTATAGGCTATGGGTACTATTCCCCACTTGTGCTTCCCTGTCCCTGCCCTGTTGCCTTCTGGCTTCTGCTAGAGGACTATACAGCTTCCCTTCTTTGCCGGACTGCATCCAGCCCTGCGCTAAACAATAACAAGTAAGCTAACTGCTTATCACTGGGCTTGTTAGTTAATTAATTGTTTATCTTTTCACATTCCTAATGTTATCAACACCTTTTATTCCATATTTAAATTTTCACATTTTTAACGGAAATCTATTAGTGTCTGGCAAGTTCAGGAGCAAACAATCATAGAAAATTCAGAGAAAATTAGGGTTAAAAGGGACCTCCTGAGGTCACCTAGTCCAGCCCCCTGCTCAAAGCAGGACCATCCCCAACTAGATCATCTCAGCCAAGGCTTTGTTTAGACGGGTCTTTAAAAACCTCAAGGATAGAGATTGCACAACCTTTCTAGTAACCTGTTCCAGTCAGGGCTGCCCACAATTTTTTGGGGCTCCCTGACAAACAAGCTGGCATCAGCAGTGTGGGGTGGTCAGGGTGTGGCAAGCAACCAAAGAAGTTGGCGGCAGCAATGGAAGGGTAGTGGTGGTGAGCAGCTGGATGTGAATCTGGTGGTGGTGGCAGGGGAGGGGATGGTGAGTGGCTGGATGCAAGGGGTCCCTTGTCTGCGGGGCCCCCTGAAGATGCAGATTTCACAGGATAGGTGGCTGGATCCAGTGCTTTACTACCCTCCTGATAAGAAAGTTTTTCCCAGTATCTAACCTAAACTTCCCTTGATGCAACTTGAGACCATTGCTCCTTGTCCTGTCATCTGCTGTCACTGAGGACAGCCTAGCTCCATCCACTTTGTAACCATATTTAGTGTGTCTGTGATCAGTATGCGTCCTCAGACAACTTTCTAATAGGCAAATATGTCTTTTACACAAACTGCTGCATGAGCTGAGTAAGCATCTTGCCCAAACTGTTCTCAGCCCTTGACACAGTTCCCCCAGAGCAACACTAAAATACAGGAGTGGGGCACTGCTTGAATCTTGGACTGCTGCAATGGAGGCTGTTCTGAAGCTGTTCTATGGCTTCAGTCTCCAGGGTTAGAAGCTGTGCATATTAAATTCAGTGTTTCAATAAGGCACCAAACTTTATTATCCATAAATAGATTAGTGCTTAATGTTGGAAACTATTTTTTCACTGATAGACTTTCCTCAATGCCACATATGCATAAGTTGAATATTAGCCTATCCTATTAACAGTTCTATTAAAGCAACTCAAGACTGTACTCAGAATGTTAACTCACCTTTTCTTCCATTTCCTTGCCCAAATAATATTCAGAATAATCATCAGAAACAAAACATGGGGTGGGTGGGTGAGTGGAACACATATCCCAGGCACTGCCTAAAGGAAGGGGCACCAGAATGATAGGGAGGAGGCATCTCGCCTTGCCTCCCTATCTCTGCTTACACTTGCTGGCTGCAAGAAGCAGCAGCTCAGGCACTTTGTGTCATAAAGTGCAAGGCATTCTGGGAACTGTAGCTTTGTAGAGCTTCAGTGGAGTTCACTCCTGCTGGGGAGAGAATTGACCCCTTTTTTGTCACCAAAATTAGCATTCCCCCTGCTTCCCCCACATGGATTTCAATGGCAAAAATGAGGTGAAACTTTCTTCCTAGCAGCAAACTCCACTGCCACTCTAGAAAACCAAAATTCCTAAAACACATTACATTATGAGGCTGCCTGGGTGTATTTGCTGCTATCAGCCAGAGGTGAGAAGAGGGGCAGGGGAAGGATGAAAGAGGACTGTTCTGGACATACTTTTTTCATGCCACACTTCTGATAACCACTCAGATGCCTCATTAATGCAATTTCCTCTCTTGCTTAATCAATTAATATTGACTCCTTTGAAATACTGATTCCTACAAATCCAGGTGTTTCCATCTGGACTGAGTGATATAAATCAACATGGTTTTTCCAACTGTTAGCTCTGAAACTTAATGTGAAATTGGAAAATAAAGCCATGGGGGTTCTTGTTATCACTCACACTGATGATGTCTGAAATAATTGGGCCTTGCTTGCTGTTCCATATTTGTCTTGCTTTTGCACTGCTAACCACAAAAAAATACCAATTTCTTGCTAAGATTAGCTGATTTAGCAGTTTGAAGACCTAGACATCCATCTCCTGAACTGATTTAAACTCATATTAATGTATCAAAGCCAAAAAGATTACTCCAGTTATACAGCAATGTAAACTTATCAGAGTATATATTAAAAGTCTAGCCATAGAAGAAGGTGCAAATATTCACAAAGCCCAATAACTGGAGTACATCTTAATGGTGACTTTTCTGCAAACATAATGTCCCTAGCACTGACTACTGATCTGAATTTATTGTAACAAATTCATGACCATCTAAGAATGTCATGATTGTCACTGAGCTTCCCCAAGAACCACCCAACAGCAGAAGGGGGAAATTCCCCTGCCTGAGAACAATTTAAAGAGGAATATAGTTTTGTTTGCTGTCAGTGCATTTGACTCATGGTTTACTGATCGAGTCAGCAGAGGGTAGTAGTGACATGGTATTGGTTCATTTCAGCATATTACTATAAAATTGTTTCCATGGTCAGGCTTGTTCTTCTCTGTGTGGGGTGTATACACTGCAGGTAATTCACACAATGTGAGAATCACATCTAAACTTGCAGACACTGTTGTTAAACTGGCAGAAATGTTAACTGAAGAAATTATAGCACCTGCAAGAAAATTGGACCAGAACATGTGAACAAGCATCGCCATTTTATCCCAGTTTCTTCTCCTCTATCTTAAAACATCTTTCAGGAAGTTCTCTCTTCCAAAGGCTCAGTCCTGCCAAGCACAGTTTATGCTAGCTTCCTAATGCCTGCAGCTAGAAAGATGCTCAGCATCTTGCTATTCAGCTTGTTCTCTTGATAGGGATTATTTGGATGTGCATAATTGTGATGACATACTTGACACTCACTTTGTATTAGGTAGTCTGTAAGTAGTGGCTGACAGTATACATGGTCACAGGGGAATGTGGGCTGGTAAAGGAAAATGAGTTAGTCCCCAGGAACTGTAGTAAATACTAGTTTACAAAATATCTTTTCTCTTTAAGTGTGCAAATAGAAGTAGCAAAACAAAACACTGCTGACAGTGAGCTGTTGGCTGGTAGAGTCCCCACCAGGATGTAGCAACACATGCTGTTAGATAGGTTATTTTGTTTCCACAATAACAATCTTCTGACACAGTCCAGTGTAGCACAGTTTTTTAGCTGAAACTTTTTTTTTTACAAAGACGTATAGACAAAAAAATCATACCCAAATACTTGATAGTAACTTGCTTTTTCTCACAATGAGTTTGAGTCATGTGTTTCAGATTAAATCTGACCCAGGGAGGGGAGGGGAAGGGAGAGCAGCAATTATGCTTATTCTGAGCACTTGGTCCAACACTTACAGACACAAAAATATTCAACAAACCATTCTGTATGTCTCTTCATTGCAATTTTGTATGTCTCTTCATTGCAAAAATATTTTATAAATCCATTGAAGGGCTAACTTGCTTTTATCATACAGCTCAGTTTAAGCTGGACCTCATATTCTAATACTAGAAGAACAGTGACTAAGTATTAAGTATCTATTAGAGATTTGGCATAGTTTTATCTACAAGGCTATTTCAATGTCTATTCTTCTGTAGTATAGGTATTAAAGAAGCCACTATATATTAAGCAGGAAGGGGGTTTACATCATGATGTATGACATATATGACAAAGCTCATTTTGAGTGTGACATGTTGCTTCAAGATTATCAATTGTAATTATTTTGCCTTCAAGTACTGATGAATACTGTTTTTTCTTTATGTTTAAGGATTTTTTTCCAACTGAATCACTTAAAAATGTCAATTTAAACACACACACAGTGGTATAGGTATAATATTTAATTTACAAGCCCTGGTACAATGTCAAAACCTGCCCACTCCTATCTCAGCAGTCCCCCAAGAAGGTGTTGCCCCAATCACCCCAACAAGCAGTTCTGTTTCATTTCTAGTATTTCCCCCAAGGAGAAAAAGTTAGACCTTTCAAAGTTTGTGTTTCTTCAAATGCAGTGTTCATTGCCCCTGGGAGGTGTTGGCTAACCTGGCTGCATCTCAAGATACATGCTTTAGCCTCCATAGTGACCATATAAGCTCAATGTTTTTTTCCTCACTTCCTTCTTCCCCAACACTTGTTCTTATCTTAACTTAGGGGTTCTTCCTGTGAAGACGTGTGATCTTGTTCTGTGAGCAGGGTAACTGAAATGCCTGCTTTTATAATGCAGGGGCATATGTTATAGCCGTGTTGGTCTAAGGACATAGGCAGACAAGGCTCTTTGGGTGAATCTGATATCTTTTATTAGACCAATTTACACAGTGGAGAAAAAAAGTGCTTTAGCAAGCTTTCGGGTTTAAAAACCCTTTGTCAGGCCAAGAAAGTAAAAGCATATACCAACTGCAGATGCTTCCTCAGCCTGACGAAGGGTTTTGAAGCCTGAAAGCTTGCTAAGAAATATTTTTTCCAACTATTTAAGCTGATCTAATAAAAGATACCAGATTCACCCAAAAAGCCTTGTCCATTCATATAATAAGCATCCACTCAGAATGGTGCTCTGCCTTCCTCTAGTGGTGGCTAAGTCATTTAACAGGTTGCAGATCCTGCCTAAGCTCCACCTACATATGTCACATTACTTTTGCAGGACTGGACCTTTACCCTGTAAGTCACTCTGGATTTGAAAGGTAGCAGCCACATATGTCAACCACCCTAGATGTTGTGCTTTTTAGGTATGAGTCTGGAATCAATCCTAATAGTGTAATTGAAGTCAATGGGCTGTATCCACCTTTACATTTGGCCATTTATTTTTAATAACTAGGTAAATAACACTTGCCAAGAGATTATCAGCCTGATAAACTATCTAAGCTTTGCCAAAATGTAAGAAATACAAACCATTTCAACCTAGATGTGTCTCTTGGGGGTAAGGAAGACGCATGCTGGTCGGGACTATTTACTATATTTCAGTTTGCCCTTCTGTGGTCCATTTCTGATTTGGGGACTTTGTACAATGTGCTTTTCCATCTTAGGATCAGGCAAAATTTTTTTGTTTCTGTTCTGGTAATTTGATTAATTTGCTGCATTACATAAACTGCAGTTCAAAGTATAGTTGCTGCTGTCTTTTGGGGGGGTTCACTTGTGTTTGTGCCTACCAGATTCTGCTTCTAGCTTGAGGTTATTGGTTCTATATTTATGAGTTTGCCTCTGTTTTACACATTAAACTCATGTGGCAAAATAGCATTTCTTTCTTTGAAATCCACACACATCAGATGCCAGAAATGGGTTCATAACAAAGGCACCTCAGCTACTTTTACAAAACCCACGTTTAGAAAAGAGCAGTTCAGGATATGGGTGTGGGAAACATGGTGTATCTCAATTTAATTCTTCTTTGTTGTTGTTTTAGATGCAAGAGACTTTTAGAGGCTTTTAAGGTTTTACACTCAGCATGTCTTTGGGCACCCTCCAGGCCTTGTGCTCCAAATAGGGTAAAAGTTCAGATGCAAGGATTTCTTAGGGTGATAGATTTTATTGGACCAAATGCGTAGCTGGGAATAGAGTTAAACAAGCTTGCGAAGGCAAGATGTTCCTCAGACCTGTAAAAGGATGTCTTGTATTTGAAAGCTTCTCACCATCCAAGAACTAGGGGCCACAAAATGAAACTAGTAGGCAGTCAGTTTAAAATGAACAAAAGGAAGTTCTTTTTCACACTGAGTGCAATTAAAGCGTGGAGTTTGTTGCCACCACATGTGGTGGAAGCTGACAGTTTAGCCAGATTCAAAAAGGGACTGGACCTGGTTTTTGAGGAAAGGGGCACCAGTCGCTATTGAGAATGGGAGTTAGGGGTATAGCCTCTGAACCAGAACTTCCTAGATCTTAAATGCTGGAGGCTGCAAATGAGAGAGGAAGGGGTGGGGGAGAACCCCTGGTTATACCCTGTTCCCTCTCCCTCTCAGCATCCACTTGCTGCCACTGTGTGACCCAGGTGTTTCATTGTGCCATTCTGTGGTCTGGGCCAAAGCCCATCAAGTAGAGCAGAGGTTCGCAACCTTGGATCATGGCCCAAATGAGGGTCATGGGGGCAATGCCACCTGTGCCACACATAAAGGACGAGGCGGAGCTCCCCCTCCATTGGTGCCACTGCTGCCACGCTCTGCTCCCAGCAGTGGGTCACGATAAAAAAAGGTCGGGAACAAGTGAAGTAGAGCTATATTCATAGATTCACAGATTGTTAGGGGCTGGAAGGGACCTCACAGATCATAGGGTCCAGCCCCCACTCTAGAGACAGGAAGACAACTACAGCCCTTACTACATGCTATATGCCCCCCTTGGTGATGGGAGCTGCTAAGGGCATATCAGGTCAACTCAGGGACGAGAGTGAGTGTCACAGCTTCGAAACAACCCAGGGGAACCTGAAGGAGATGGTCCCCTAAAAGCTATCCCCTCTCAGAACCAGTAGCATCTCCCACTGTGACCATGGCGGCTACAACCTGGCCCCAACACCCCTGAAAAGTTTGGCAGCTTATGAAATAAACGTTGGCAGAGGAAGGGAGTGGGGGAACACATCCGTGGTGGCTTCCCTCCACCAAGAGAGCCGCTCCCTGGGGGCAGCCTCCACCAGGAGGGCCGGACAGGCTCTGCCAAGTGGCGTCAACAGGGGGTGAGGTGAAGGGAGGGTGACAGGGAATCAAGCTGATACCCCGGCGCTGAGGTTCCCGGGCGAGTTGCCCGTGGCCTCCAGGCGGCAGGGTGGGGGGCGGACGCGGCTGCCCCCCCACGCTCTGCTCCGCCGGGCTCCGCTGCCCGGGCTTCCCAGCCGCTTGGCGCCTGCGCGGGCAGCGGCGGCGGCGGGGGCGCCTGCCCGGGAGGGGCAGCGGGCGGCGACACGCGGCGGGAGGACCAAGTTTGCAGTCAACTCGTGGCTCCGCCGGCCCCGGGCTTCCCGGGAGAGCATGGCCAGAGGCGCGCCTCGGCTCCTGGGCTTCTTGGCGGCTAGCGGGTGGCTCCTGGCTATGGCACAGGTAACCCCCGGGCGGGATCCCGCCTTCCCCGTGGGCAAGTCACCTCGTGCAGAGCGTGCCCGGATCCCGGCGCTGGCGGGAGGGACGGAGGGGGGCTCTTCTCCACGTCTGCCCCTTTGCTGAAGGAGCCTGAGGGCGGACTCCGCTCAGACTTTGGTAGCTGCCAGCCTTGCCTCGCGGGGCCGGCCGGGTGCTGGAGGCGGGAGGGGAGCCCGGGGCTGCCCGGGGGCCGAGCGCGCTCAGCGGTCCTTGCCCCCCTCAGGCACTGCGGCGGCCCAGTCGGGGGGCGGGAAGGATGGGGAGAGATTGGAGAGAGTCCAGCGGAGGGCGAGGACGATGGTTGTTGGGCTGGAGCTGATTTCGGAGGCAGAAGAGAAGACGGAAGGGGAGGATTTGATAGCAGCCTTCAAATACCTGAAGTGCACTTCCAACAAGGATGGGGCTAGACTGTTCTTAGTGGTGAGAGATGACAGGACAAGCCACGATGGTCTCAAGTTGCAGCAAGCGAAGTTTAGGTTGGCTATTAGGAAAAAACTCTTACTAGGAGGGTGGGGCAGGGAGGTGGTGGACTCTCCATCCTTGGAGGTTTTTAAGACTTGGGTGGACAAAGCCTTGGCTGGGATGATCTAGCTGGGGATGGTCCTGCTTTGAGCAGGGGGTTGGACTAGATGTCACCTTCCAACCCTCACTTTCTGTGATTCTAAATGAATGTACTTTTAAAGGCACCTTCAGGAATAAGTAACTGCTGCTCAAAATGACAGGCAAACCCAATGCTTTTGACTGGGTCATGGCTGGGCAGGGTAAATGGCTTTTACACTAGGAGGTTAACACTGCAAAGTCATTGCAGAGCAGGAGTTTGGCATGCTAAAGGACAGAGCTCAGGTCTGACAGCTAGAAACCCTCCGACTCTGACATCTTTTATTCTCCCTTGGCCCCTGAGGTCTTAAGCAAGCCCTTATCCTGGGGGTTACTGAAGCAAATAAAAGAGTAACTCTTTATGTGTTAATGTAAGCATTGTTATCTAGGGGATAAGAGAATTTTAGACTGGTTTAGGTATACACCCACTCTGAAAATGGTAGCTGTACTGGTTCTTGGACACATAAAAAAAAAAATATATATATATATATATATACACACACACACACACACACACACACACACACACACAAGTGTAAAATATTGTCATCCAGCATGTAGGTAATGAGGATTCTGGTTGTTTCAGAGAGTGGGCATCTTGAGGTTAAGACTAAGAAATGACTAAAATCTATTTTGAACAGATCACAAATTCTGTCATTTACTTGCCATAGTCAGAAGTAATCCCTGACACAAAAGTAGATCCAGGATTTTATAAAGGGGAGCAGCAACCTGTGATGCAAGGGTGGCTGACACCCTTAACTCCCAGCCTCCTTCCTTCCCTCCTCCCTACTAGGGCAGGAAGAGCACCCCACCGGAGCAGAAGCTGGGAGCTTTAAGTCCTGAAGAAGGTAAGCACCCCTCCCTTCTCTTCCAGGATCAGAGCTTCATCCCCCTTCCTTCCTCTTTCTATCCACTCCTCTCCCCTGCCTGCCACTGTCAGTATCCAGATGTCCATGTTGTCCCAGGAGGGAGAGGAGCTCCTGTCCTATTCTGTCCAGGCTGAGGGGAGTTGGACTCAGCCTGGGATGGTGGCTGTGGCAGCAGGAAGATGGCTTCCCCTTCCCTATGCCTGCTGCTGGGCTGTCAGGGAACACCAGGAGGAGCAGGCAAGAATGGGGAACCCATCTGCTTGCCACTAGTGATGCTGTCTCAGGATGAACTCAGCTCCCACTCAGCCTGCCTAGAATAAGACAGGAGCTCCCTCACCCCTGGAACAGTGGGGACACTGGTGGTAGCAGGAGAGAGAAAGGGACATGCCTTTGAGCACTGAGAAGTGGGGGATGCTTACCTTCTTTGGGACTTAAAGTCTTGGGATGCTGCTCCTGTCCTGTGGTAAGGGTGGGGCGGGGTTGCATGACTGCACTCCCCCCCCCCCTCGGGTCTGCCTCTGCACTGACATAATCTGGTCTGTAGTCTGGTGGAGAATTTGGTTAGTTCTCACTCGAGGGATGACTCCTTTGGAAACACTTCTTGCTTGGCACAGCTATGTCAGCCATATGTCATTGTTATTTATTATTTGTACTGCCATAGAGCCTAAGTGTATGCCTGCTTTTAAAGTGTTAGAAAATGATGTCTTTTTCTTTTATGCTGTAAGAAATCCTCAGTTGCACTAGACATTTGATACTAATTACAAATGCTACATTTCTCTTTGTTTTAAAGTGCCTAACAGTAAGAGGCCATTAAATTGTAAAACCAGGATGCAATTATGTCTCAGCAGTATTTTTCGTACTGTGTTTTTCAAACTACCTAAAATATCTTGTCATTATAGTTTTTAAAAAATCTGTAAAAAGCAGTTGCAGCTGATATAGAAGTGCTAATTCAAATTTCTTCCAGAAGAATATATAAAAGGAGAGAGCTGTTGGTTACCTCAGAACCTGGATGCATCGGTGAAACAGAGAGTGAGAGAGACAGGGAATTCAAAGACCAGACACATAACTAGCAGGCAAGCTAAGCAGCAAGCACAGGCTGAGGATTACTTACTTTAGTTGTGGTCAACAAACTGTGTTGCTAATTTTGTCAAGAAACACAATTCCCCCTTGCAGAACTTTTAAATGGGGTAGCTTAAGGTGATTTACAGTGGATTCAGAACGATCCATAAACTTCTTCACTTCAGAATTACATCTCTGCTTACTTTAGTGTTCTAAATCTGTGCCACACTGCCATAGTAGCTGGTGGTGGGATTGGAGACTATCAGTTTCAAACTCGCATGCATTTAAGTGAGTCTGAACAACCATCCTCTTGTGGACTCCTCCCAAGAGCATAGGACTGGAAGATGCCTGTTTTGCCATTATTCTGCTGTCTCGACAATTACTTCATAATAATTCTATGAGTTGACCAGGAACCAGATTGTGAGTCTGACGGTACAAATAGATGCCACATTTATCCCTGGATAAACCATTTTGTTCCAGGACAAAATGTCAAGCTATAGATTTCCCTGGCTGCAGTTCCAGGATAAATCCTAAAAAAAAAGTTTCCTGGATAGGGGTGTGAACAGCTTATTCCAGGATATAGTAAAGTACATTTGTATGGTTATTTCAGGATTGCATCACTGAGTCAATGGCGGACAAATGATACTGCATTCAGCCACTCACTAAACCCTGATTAGAATGGTGATATATGGACATAACCAATCGAGGGATACTTTTGCTCCAGGAAAAACGCAGACACTACTTATCCAGGGTCAAATGTAAAGTCTGTTCGTAGCCTGAAAGTCATAGGATATGGATAGATGTAACATTTAAAGTACTTCAGATGCCTTTAAAGGGTTTCAGAGGGTGAGTGGACAGATCTGCATGTCCTTTGAAGCACTCCAAAAATGGTGAAAATGCCCCAGAAATAAACCTGTAGGAAACTAGTGCTGTTTTAGAAGTGCTATAAAATGAAGCACTTTCTGTTCTGTGTGCAACAGGGGAGAGCTTGGTTTTCAAGCATCCTATGGTTCTCTGTTCTTCTCCCTCCCACTTGGAGGAAGAGCAGGACGACTATACTATCAGTGAACTCCCACATGCTCCACCTCTTCTTTCCTGGAGTGCTCTCCCCTCCTTGCTATAACCAGGAGACCAGGGGCCCCACATAGAAGCAGGCATCCCAGGAACCAGAAATCTGGAGGCTCTGTACTTCTGTGCCTTTCCTAGTTCTAGTAGAGATGAGCACTTTGGAAGAGTTGAGGTAGAGTGTACAGGAAAGTTTTTACTCACAATGGCTCCATGCCCCTCCTTATGCCCAGTCCCAGTGGCTCAGATTGCAGGGTGCAGAATACTCACTGACAGTGGATGGAGCCGACTATTAGCGAGTGCCATTCTGTGTACTCTACCTCTGCTCTCCAAAGTACCCTTGCCCCCTTCCCCTGGTCTAGGAGAGGCATGATAACGTCCCTGCTCTGGTGGAGGTGCTCTGGAGGAGTGGAGACAGAACACATAGAAGAGTGCTGGCAGACGTCAGTTCAGCTGTAGAGCAGGGTCTGCCCCTTGGGGAGGGTGGAGGAACAGCACCGTAGGACCCAGCTGTCTCTTGTCATGCCTTCTGGCTGGAGAACATGTACCTGCACCGCAACCAGGGTGATTTTGTAGTTCTCTAGCCAGAGGGCACAGTAGAGGGCTATAGGGCTCCACTTTGAAGCACTTAAAATGTTATATTCATCTCTATCTGCAGTCAGCATTTTGATCCCCATCTTGCTGCACTGGGGCCAACACTTTTAGATTGCCAAGGCTCTGGCCATCATGGCATAGACTGGTTTTTGCCTGTCTTTGTAGTATGGGATCTTGTCCTTTTCTTAAGAGCTTTGAAGCAGGTCATAACTGACTACGTCATCATAGCAGAAGGGCACTGGAAGCACCCCTGTTGCTGTTGCTTTTACCTGTGGCATTTTATAGGGTGTTTATAATGGTTCAGGTTTTGTTCTTTGTTGTAGATGAGGTGTGAAGCAGTAATTTGGGGATTCCTTTAGTTAGTGAATGCCTGTGGTCACAGAGGATTGGACTCGATGGGTCAGGAAGCCTCTTCTAGTCTTATATCCCCATGTACAGAGTAAAGGGCCACAGGATCCTGGAGGAGCTACTCTCTCAGGCTAAGGACAAACATTCAAAAAGCCTAAGCCTGAATCGATTTAATCTTTGCAGATTAATCTAACCTGGCTAGACTGAATTGCTTTGTAACTGCACAGACATCCCAGACATGCAGGCATATGCTGCAGTGGCTCAGGCTAAAAGCCAGGGGGTGCTACAGCAGCCTTGCCTTCCTTCCACAACACTGAGCTGAGGCAGGGTAGCCAGGCTCCAGGACCCTGATTAGTTGAGCAGGGAATTGATAACAGCGTTTATCACCCCTATCTCAGTGTTTATTACCTCATTAAGAAAACAGATGGACATTGCCAGCTACCTATTGATTCTGCCTATTGATTTAGCACAGATGGTAGCCAGCATGTGGTCTGCTAGCTAAAACACAGACACCTCTCCACAAGGCAGGGGGGAATTCCTGCTTAGCAGGGAGTAGTAAAGGGAGGTGGGGGAGCAGCTCACAGTCTGTAGACCCCCAGCAAGGGAGCAGAGGGCAGGAGCCAACCCTGCTGTGGAGCAGAGAGCCCTGCCCAGCCCAGCCCAGCCCAGAGAGCATTTGGTGACACTCTGATTTAACTTAAGCCAGCAAGGGGTCCAGGACAGACATTGCATAAACCGATTTGAGCCAAATCAGATAAGCCTGATGCTACATTCAACCAAGTTTATCTCAAACCAGTTTCAGCCATTTTCAAACTGGTTTATGTGTACTGAACATCTGTTCTGTTACATGTTTAAACCAGTTTCTGATCACTTAAATCAGTGTGTGTGTAATGTCTGTTCCTAGCCCTAAGCTGTTACTACTCAGGATGCAAAAGCCTGCATTAAAAAGCAACGAGGGTGAAAATGCCCTCTCTCATGTAGGCATTCTGGACAGACTATAATTTGCTATTATTGATCCAAAATTCCTCCTTCGTTTTTTCCCCTGTTAAACATTTCCAAGATACCATAATCTTTACTTGGAATATGTCTGAGACCCTTTTGGTTTATTTTCTCCTCTTCATATTAATGGCACAATTTTCCCTTTAATATTTCTTTTGCCTCTGAAGTTTGTAAAACCTCTCTTAGTTCCCTTGGTTAGCATTAACTCAACCAATTTTTCATCTTTCCCTCCTGAGCTTGTTGGGCAATTTTTTAAAAGCAATATAAAGACTGTAAAGAAATATCACATTCCATTTTTTTCACAGATGAGTCACAGTTAGCAAGATAACTTGCATCTTTTTCCTTGTACATCTCTGTTTTTCCATTTGCTGCTAAACTGTGTTGTTACCACTGCCTTCAACTTGCTGTTCCTTCCCGTGCTGATGGCAAAGATGGAGAAAATTTCTTGATCAAGGTCACAGTAATAACTGCCCAAAAAGTAAACTCAGATCAATTGCCACAGCTGTTGTGCCCTATTCTGCTACTAAAGGACTGAAAGCATGTTTCAGATATAGTTTCTTGGGATCAGGACATGGGCTTGATTTACAGTACTGAATGTAAACTGGCTGAATTTGCTGCAGCACAACCCTGGAGAAGACAGAGGAAACATGCACAGGCATGGAATTCTTTAAAATTTGATCAGAGGCATGGGGGTGGGGGGGCACTGCAGGGCCAGTCACTACATCGGCCTGCCCATCTGTCCAGGGCACTCTGCTCTGCCTTGCCTTGATGTATCAAAGTAGATGGAAAACTGCAGGAGGCTGCCAATTTAATGTGCTGATACCAAGGGCATAATGCATACACTCCAGTCCATGGGTGACTGGTACCTCCTGCGTCGGGGAGAGGGGGGCACTTGTCCCCCCAGTGGCCAATCAGCAACTGGGGGGGGTCCCCCTGCAGCTCATTACGGTGACCTGGAAGTGCCAGCAACACCCCTACTCTCCAGCCGGCACTCTTGCACTCTAGTGCTCCCACATGCACCCTCCTTCCCCCCATCACCTAAGTGGGGAACACTGCCTGACAGTTTCTTATCCGATGTAAACTGACATAGCTCCTTTGGCTAGAATGGAGCCATGCCAGTTATAGTGTTGACAAACTCCAGATTCTGTCTACTGACTTTGTGATAGTTCCAGCTACTGAAATCCTGTAGTTATATGAGTATTTTCATTTTATTTTATAAATGTATGTTTATGACACTTACAGGCATATACAAAATCTTGCAAATCTGTCCACTAAAGGATCAGAAACAGAAGACAAATTAAAAAACGCCAATTTCAATTTTTAGAGAGCAATTTTATTTATTTTTCACGGTGGGGTACCTGACGTGATTTTCTTTTCTTTGAACGCTTGGCATTGAGAATACTCTGACACGAGCTAAGGATCTGGCTCAGAGGAATAAATGTAACCTTGTATTTGAAACTTTTTAGAACTGAAGCCAGCCTAATCTGAGTTTGTGTGTTTTCTATACATATATAGCTGCACAGTACTGTGCAGTTTCTAAAAAGCTTTCACATAACCCCTCTTGTGCTATATTATAGTCAAATGATCTATTTTTTTAAAGGCAATGCTTCCATGGGACAAAATCTTTAGACTCTGTTGCAGTATAAGCAAAAACACTTGCTTTCTCATTGGTTATTGCCAAGTTACAGCTGGGAACTGACTAAGGGAAACAGAGATTCCAGTGTAGGTACGGGTTGAAGGAGCTTAGTATGATGCTGTTGTGTTAAAGTCACCCTTTTCTTAGATCCATATTTTTTACAGTTTTATTCTTCTCCGTGTTTTCCAGAAAATGTTGTCTTCTCTACTGATTGATATACATATATATACACACCGACCCACACACAACATCTGATATATTTACAATATCTGATTCCAACTCCTACATAGTCTTTATGCATGGAATTCCAGATGATTTCAATAGGAATTTTGCTAGCAGAGGTTTCATGGGATTAAATGCTTAAGGTGAAGTTAAAACAATATGCCTAGAAATTTGAGACCATTAGACTCTTTAAAGGAGTGTGTCCCAGGGGAATAAAAATGGAAGTGCTAGAACGACCTCCCGGGGCAGGACCCAAGGAAGGGGTGACATGCCCAAGGAAAGGGGGAAGGAGCCCTGCAAGGAAGAAACACTTACCTCCCCCAGGGAAGAGTGAGCCATGCCAAGGACAGCCACCATCACAATTCATCAGCTGCTTTTATTGCTGGCTGGTGGCATCGCTGGCAGATGACGTCATGAAAAACCATCGCCCGGTGGATTTAAAAGCCAATGGTAGGGAAATGGTGGCAGAGGCAGCTGGGACACTGAGAGACAAAGGTGCTCCCTAGCCAATGTCCCAGGGAAGCTGACAGCCGCAGCAGGAGCGAAATGAAGATCCCTTAAAAGGGGCTTGCCCCACACTGGTGGGGCCCATCACATCAACCGGCAGGACATCCAAGAAAGAGAGGGATGATGTCAGGGGACCAGAGATGGTCCAAGATGGCAGACCTGTAAGTGGGGTTGGCAGAAGCTTACACCCAGAACCTTTTCATTATTTTTTTCTCTTGTTCATATTTTTTCTTGACTTATCCTATCTTGGAGGGCGCATGGAGGGCAACCCCAGAAAAACCCTCCATGGGTCCAGGGCCACGCAGAAAGATCAGGGCCAGTTTGGGCAAGAGCTTCAGAGGAGGGGCAAGAGCGAAGGTGGAGATAATTGAAGGCGGATATAATTCAGCTACTCCCAACAATGCCCCGCAATCGTTGGGAGTAGCCGAATCGAGGAGCGGGCCAAAGGCCCATCATCTAGCGGCCCAGAACGTTGGCGCTTGGTTGGGGTGCAGGGGAGGTGGAGCACCAGGAACGCCTCTGGCGAGGGATACCAGGAGTAGCAAGTAACCCCGGGAGGGACCCCATGCCGGGAACGTAGAGAATCAACCTGTGGCAGGTGACTGTCAGGGCTCCCCTCAGGGTGCAGTGTAACACGATACATAAGTTCCGGGGACACAACCCTCAGACGGGGTCGGGAGAACGCTCAAAAGCTGCTCGCAACCATCTATACAAGTCTGATGGGGGCAGAGTGAATTGAGTGTCTTTGGAATAAGAGTCTGTTAATTTCACACCCCTCATATCTCACTTTTCCATCCTGTCACAGCCACAGTGGGAAATCTGTACGAGTAAATCCACTGTTCTATCCTGTTGTAGCATCCCTATGTGGCCAGATGAATCTGCATGTATGTATATTTATACATTTGTCTGTGCTTTCATATATGTGCACTGTTCTCTGAGTTAATTTGAATCATGGAACCAGTGTCCTTGGATCTTCCTTCGTGACCTTTATCTTTTTCCTTTGTCCATGTCTTCAGCAGGGGAAGGTCTAAATCCCACTCTGCTGGTGAGGCTTCTTTCTGGAGAGAAGGATCCTTAGATCTTCACAGTGTTCTTCAGAATCTGTTCTGAAAGCCATATGTTCCCTATTATTTCCCTAATATGGCCATCCTCTATTTGCTTCCATTTATCTACACTGGCCTCATGTATATCTCTTCTTCTGGGCTCCCTTTTTTCTCCCCTTTTGGCCTTGATGCATGTCTGCTGTGGGCTCCTGTAGGTGTTTGGCACTTTCATAAACACCCGAACTGCACTGTGTGTAGATACTCTTTGACCGTTTGTCTTGGTCAGGAAAAGATAGAGGTTTTTGAAAGGAGTGGGGGAGGCGAGGGAACCACAGTTCTTCCTTAGTCATATTGGCCGAGTTATGCAGTGTTCTATGAACTGGTATCATTCTCTTATTTGAGGGTGGTGAGAGGGCCATTTCACATGAGGATTTTTCCAGGAGTATCTCCTCAACAGCTTCCTCAATCTACCTCTTGAATTTTGTGTTTTTTATGCTTCCCTTCCTGATACTGGTGCTACTGTTGTGGTGATTTCAAGTGGAATAGCGTCTCTTCTCCCCATTCCCAGCAACTCTGCCCTTTGCTCTATTTTCTTTATTTTTGTAAAGTTCCTTGTTCAGAGTCAGAAGAAATTGACTGATTTTTTTTTTCCCCCTCCCATTGTTACATGATAGGTTACCCATGTAGAAAGATCCCAGGAAAGAAAATGTCCTCAGAGGACCTTCAGGATCGGATTACTTTTTTGTTATTAAGTGTACCTTCATGCGTTGCTTTGATACCCAAGAATCTGCTGACCAAACAGTATATGTTAAATGTAATTCTTGTTATAGGATAGAGCCATACTTTCAACTGTAAGCCTTCATTTTCAGGGACTTTCTATCTTGGGATCAAATGCCACAAACATTCTCCTTGTCCCTTACTAATTTATTTTGATCAGTGAGAGCCACCTGCTTAGACGAGAACAAATATTTAAAGCATGTTCCAACTGGGATCATGATCCCCATCTTTTTGTGATGAGAGGTTGCTTTGGCCTTTCAGCTTTCCCTTCTCTTTCCTTGCTGGTAATTCGCAGTAGAATACTTTTCTGCTGCCTATGCTAATACTTGCCTCTGAATTTCTGCAGAGTTGCTGCTTCAGGAGACAGAATTCACATACTTAGACTGAATCCACCAGGGTTTGATTGCTTAGCTGCAGTCCTCTGGCAGGATTAATATAATCTGGGTGCTACGCATGCCTTCATGGGGCTCTGCTGCAAGACCAGCTCTATATCATTGCTCTGTCCACTGCCAGAAAAGGTGGTAGCAAAGGGACCCCACTCAGAAAGTAAGGTCATTGACATGGGATCACTTTCTTTCCTCTAGGTCAGTAAAGGTCCCTGCTAGCATTAACTCCAAAAGTCAAAGTATATCTTCTCTTAAGATGAAGGTTTTTGACTGCAGTGAGTTTTGGAGGTGCGTTCTACAGATAATTTTGGAGGCAGTTAATTCCCTGGGAGCTATCTTTTCAGTCGGTCCATGTGCTCAAGCAGGCACTGCTGCATCAGTTACATTTAGGACAGATTTTCAGGCTTTCTCTTTGCAACACCAAGGGCTGTGGATGCTTGCAATTCAGAAAGCAATGAAAGAGGTTGGGGGTTTTTTGTGCAGTAGAGCCAACAAAAGCTGCCAAAGGTTGCCATATTAAAAAGTCAAAATAATGAGTGTAAGCACTCCAAATAATAAAGCTTACAAATGTTTACATATAGGATTGAACATGGGAATAATACAAATAGAAAAGATGCATGCCCAGAGGAGCTTATCATCAAATTAAAATGAATATAGTATAAAGAACCCATGCTGGTATGAAGCCACAGAGTATTGGAAACACTAAGATGACAGTACCAGGTTTTGACACACTTGACAGAGGAAGGTGCTGTAACAAATACAGTGGAATCCTGTTAGCAAAGTCAATTTTATTTCCTGGACAGAATAATTTCACTATAAGCAGGTACATTATACATGGCTAGCTTTGGATATTTAAGGAATATAGTATCAGAGTATTTATGGCCCAAATTCTGGCCAGGCTTAACATTTCATGGCAACATCAATGAGTTGAGTTTGTGGGCCAAAACAAAATTTGGATTTCTGCAAAACAGGTAATATTACTGATGAATTTGAAATCAGTGTAATTGCTTACACGGTGAATCAAGCCATTGAGTTTTCTGAGAAGAGCAACAACAGAAAAAAAATCTCACAATATCACAGCTGCTTCAACCACCTTTCAGTCTGTTTCTGTCAAAACATACAGCTTGCAAGCTGGAACCAGTCTGTATAACTGCTCCATTTGGCCCACCAGGCTACTGGTGGGCTTCCTGAAGCCAGGGAGCATGGCCTGCTGCAGAATTTAGAGCCTTCTAGCCCTGCTACCCATGACCACTGGTGGAAAGCTTGGCTTGCCACTGCCACCCCCAGACCTCTGTCCTAGATCTGCTGCTGCTAGTGGTCCCCTCCTGCCACCAGAAGACCCCTCACTGTTGCTGGACCCCCCCAGCTGCTGCCACCTTGGTAACCATGTTGGTTCCTTCTATGTCCTGGATTGGATCTGACTCATGAGGAGCCCTGTAGTCCAGATCTAGCCCAGGGTTGCAGGTGATTTTGACACCCTGTCTTAAAATATGGGGTAAAACCAAAACACATTCCAGCTTTTCCCACAGCAAATATGTATAAAAAGATTATTTTAGACTAATCACTGGAGAGAGCACTTGGAATTTAGGGTATTTGTTCCCATTGAGTTCACATGGTTTCTGTACAGTAAAAATTCCTGCCTAGAGACTGAGGGAGGAGGCATGAGACTGTCCCACAACTAAGTTTGAAAGCAGTATAGTAAGAAAGACAAGGTTCTTTGGGTAAATGTGATAGCTTTTATTAGACCCTCCTCCCCCAAGATACACTACTGTGCATGGGTCTGTGCCTACCTGGCTCCTACAACAGAGTAGCTCAGGGCTGAAGACTCTTGGGGGGAGGGAGGCATATTGGCACCCTTTTAAGTTGGTACCCAGTGCTGGTGCTACACTCACCACCCTCTCCTCAAGTTATATTACTGGTTTGAAGCTCCTTTAGCCTTTAGTGAACATCACACAAAGATCTGCAGGTACAAATATGTTTGTAAATGTGATTATTTGTCCAAAACTTAAAGATAATAATATTAAAGAGCAGGAAGAACCAAAAACAAAACCCAGAAATCATTAAAGACCAAAGCCCACAAATAGATTTTTCATATAGAATAATTTGATCGGCTTTAGACACAAATGTTAGGCAGGTTGATAAGAGGAGGCACCTGGTTTCTTCTGTCCTAAAAGTTATAATTAATGATCTAGATTACTCTCACAATTAACTGCTCTTTTATAGCACTGCTATAGCTTCCTGTTCCTTTTCTCTGAATGTTCACGTATTGTAGTAATTATAGCTAAGTGATAGTTTAATTCAATGTTCTGAACTGAAAATCTGCCTGTCTCATTGTTTGCCTTAAGATGTAGCTTCTGCTTACAAAAATAAGCCACCAGAGAAGAATATAATAACCCATTAATCTTCTACTTTCCTTTCCTCAAGTACAACAGGAACTGAAACATAGTGGGATCCTGTTGTCTTGAGTACTTAGAAAAACTGGCTGAATTGCAAGGGGAAAAGGGGGTTGTTATATGCTTCACTCTTGATCCCAGTTTAACAGTAACTCAGAAGGGCAGAGCTGGTCTTGACAGACTGTCCTGGAGAGATGATCTCATTGGCACCGTGACACTCTCCTGACCAAACTATCATCCTGAAGAGCTTCTGATCAATGGAATTGATGCCTTTTGGTTGATCTCACCATCTGAGTCCCAGCCCCCTGGCTGCTCCCAACTGGCTTTGATCCCTGTGGGGTTTGTTCTGATTGCCATTACGATTCATCCAATGGCAGTACAGTAGAATGCAGAACAACCATGTTTATTGGGACTGACTTCTGTGCAACTGGTTGACGCCCTGCCAAAACACAACTGAAAAAGACCTAGCATTCTAAAGTATTGCAAGGGAATGTAGATAGGTATTTTTTTTTAAATCTCACAAAAAGCAAGAGACATCCTCATCCAAAAGAAGCAAGAACTGTCTTCACAGAACTTTAAGTGAAGGAAAGTGTAATAGGACAAAGGATGCCCTGTTGCTCAAAGGATAGAAAGCTACTGATCCAGAGAGAGCTGGGTGGGGGGAGGGCAGGAGTCAGGTCATGGACAGGGCAAGGGTAATTATTGATTAGACACTGTAGGGAAGACTCATATACCAGGAGGGGATCAGCACTTAAGCGGGGTGGGTGGCAATAAAAGAACGCAGTGGGGGCAATTCAGAGCCCCCGGGGGACACTGGAGGAGATGAAAGGATTGGAGATCAAGGAAAGAAAATAAAGAAGCTGCTTGAAGCCAAAGGAGCACCTCAGCCTCAGGATGGACTGACCAGGTGACAGTATAACCACGGTGGAACCAGATACCAAGAGGTGAGAGATGCGGGACGCTTACCTTTGTTGTCTTTGGACCCAGGATCAACCCCAGAGATATGGATGTGGAAGGCTGGAAGAAAAAGGAGGAAACAAAATCAGGCAATGAGCTCTTAGCTGACTTGCTGTAGGGTGGGGGAGGTGAAGGATCAGTTTAATTACAAGACAGCTTTTTCTGGGATTTCACGGGGAGCACTAAAATAAAATGAATTCACTTCTATTTTCGTAGTCAGGTGCTTAATGACATAATTTCTCGTTGTGGAAATAACTATATTATCTTTACATCACACAAGGCGTGGCAAGAAAACCCCAAAGGGAAGTCGTTTGTTGATCAACCCTGACCCAGCCACAGAAATAAACCATTCTGCAAAAACAGTGTGCAGTGACACTTGGTTCATTGAAAATGCAGTTGTTTAGAGTGTGGTTGGTTTACCTTATCCTGAACTTGGAAGCCATACCCAAGTTGGAGACCCTTGTGCTTAGCCCTGTGTTCTAACTTATTTTCCACTTAAATTAGTTTCATATGCTGGAATTGCCACACATGAAGGTTACCCACTTCAAGCCTTGGCTTATTCTTGGCTTATTCCAGTCCTCCCTAGATGCTCAGGGGGTATTAACCCCACTGCAGGACAGGCCATTATTCAGTAATTTCATAGATTCATAGATGTTAGGATCAGAAGGGACCTGACTAGATCATTGAGTCCGAATCCCTGCATAGGCAGGAAAGAGTGCTGGGTCTAGATGACCCCAGCTAGATGCATATCCAACCTCCTCTTGAAGACCCCCAGGTAGGGGAGAGCACCACCT
>JAGPOW010001946.1:286400-300554 GCA_030014935.1 Caiman crocodilus | reverse complement strand
GGCATCCAGTTCTTCCAAGTGACTCTGTACCATCTCAGGGTCTACGCATGGTAGTCTGGCACCTTGCTGCTGCCTCTCTACAACCCCAGTGAGAGACTTATTATGCCCCTCACTTAGGAAAACTGAGGCAAAGAACTCATTGAGGAGTTCAGCCTTGTCCCCCCTGTCCATCACCAATTGTTTCTGCCCATTTAGCAGGGGTCCTATTCCTCCCTGTGCCTTCCTTTTACTCCCTATATATCTAAAAAACAATTTCTTGTTGTCCTTTATTGTGATGCTATCCTCAGCTCCATGGTAGCTTTGGCCCGTCTAACTGCCTCCCTACAAGCACGAGCAGAGGAGGTATATTCGTCTTTGGTGATCTTTCCCTGTTTCTACTTTTTATGTGCTCCCCTTTTGGCCCTTAGGCTGTCCTGGATTTCTCTGGCCAGCCAAGGAAGCCTCCTGGCCCCTTTCCCTCTTTTTCCTTGCATCGGGATCATCTCACTTTGTTCCCAAAGGATCATTTCCTTAACGCACAGCCACCCTTCTTGGGCTCCCATCACTTCAAAACTCCTACTCTGCAGTGCTTCCTTGACTAATCGCCTGAGTTCATTGAAATCAGCTTTCCTAAAGTCTAGCACTTTCACCCTACTAGTTACCTTACCCACTCTATGTTTTATGAAGAATTCTATTATTAGGTGATCACTGTCCCCCAGATTGCTACTGATCTGTAGGTCCCCTACTATGTCATCCCCTGTTTGGATGTAGGATTTGTAACATCCTAGACCAGGTGTGTCAAACTCAGTTGGAGCCCTGGGCTGGATCCAGGCTGTGGGGCTTCTTGTGGGCCTAATCCAGCCTGGGCTGTAAGGACTGCCACAGTGACTGTGGAGATGAGGAGTCTGGCAGTGGCAGCAGGGAGGAGTCCAACAATGACAGGAGTTCAGTGGTGAGAGGTCTGGGGTAGTGATTCCAAAGGTGGCCGAGCTCACTGCTGTTGACTATGCTCAATGGGGCCAAAGGGCCCCAGATTCTATAGCAGGCTATGGCTCCCAACTTCCAGTGCCTACTTGTAGCTTGGCAGGCCAGAAAAAGAGGCTCTGTGGCCCAGATCCAGCCCTTGGACAGTGCATTCGACAACCCTGTCCTAGAACAAATGGGTCTGGGAAATTTGAGTTAATAGAATCATAGAAAATCAGGATTGGAAGGAACTTAAAGAGGTCATCTAGTCCAACCCCCTGCTTAAAGCAGGACCATTCCCAAATCTATCATCCCGCCTAAGGTTTTGTCCAAACCAGATCTTAAAAACTTCTAGTTCCAGTGCTACACCCTCCTAAAGAGAAAGTTTCCCCTATTATCCAATGTAACTTCTCTTGCTCCAACTTGAGACTATCATTGAATTGTCATTGATCTCTAAGACACAGCTGGGTAAAGTTATCCCATTATTCTTCAGAGACCTCTTTTCTCACAAACTCTTGGGCTCAGTACTCTTGAATTCAGCAATGATTTTAAATCTGAACCTGGATCTAGTTTCTAAATTGCCCTCTGGCTCTGTAAAAAACTGAACCAAGACCTGTATCCTACTGGCCCATCCCTATGGGTGTCAAATCTGAGCATAGATCTGAGTTGGGCATGTTGACCTCCATCTCTCATCAGCCCATTGCTCAATGTGGAACCAGGGGACCTCCTCCAACCTTTACTTTCCACTTCATACACACACATCAAATATAACCCCAAGTTGCTGGAGGACCATCAGTCATCTCTACATGCCTCATTTATACCTATTCAAGAGATTCTCCTTGCTCTTACCTGGTAGGAAGTGACCATGTTTTACTGAAGGTCAGTTGCATAACCAGGGAGGGGTGACTGAGACAGCTGCCTTGGGCACTGACTTGGGGTGAGTTGTGGAAAAAAACATGTGTGGCCGCAGCCATGCAAATGCAATCATAACCTTGTGGCACAATGGCAACCAGAAACTTCCCTATGTGTGACAGCTTCCTTGGCTGTCCGTCTGTCTGTCATTCAATCACTGCTGATGGTTACCAGCCCCCTGTACTATAGCTATCGTACTATAGCTATCTCTGTATCAGTAGTGATAGAGATGGGAAGGAAAGAGGCTGGGCAATATCCTGATCCTGAGAGGCAGAGTTTGGTCCTGAGAGACCCTTATGGAGAGATGAGGTCACTGGCATTTTGACACCCCTGTGATCCAGTCACTGTCCTGAGGAGCTTGTGGCTCACCTCACAAAACCTAATTCTAGCTTGCTCCATGCATGCAGTAAGCCCTATCCTCAAGGGATCATTATGAACTGATGATAATATTTTTACCCCTTTTTTATATCAAGCCAAACATTTGTGCTCTTACATGTTGTTGCTGTTAACAGTATTGCCAAATCTCAGGACTTCTGGCATTGATCTTAAAGTCTACACTTTGGAAATGTGAAAAACTCAGCTCTTTTTTATATAAGTTTATTCTAGATAGAGAGATAGATAAGAAAGAGCTAAGTTTTTCACATTGCCAAAGCAAAGACTTTAAGAAGAATATGAAAAATCATGAGAGTTGGCAACATGGTGTTAAGAGGAATGATTGGAAATGGAGTTATCTATCTTTGGAAATCTGTTCATTTCAAGAATGTGTAAATCTTGCTTCCCTGAAGACAGGATGAATTGAACAAACCAAGGGAGTTTCCTGTTCACAAAGGCTCTTTACAGCCAATATCCCTCACAATTGCTCTCCCTCCAGGTTTTTTCTCAGGGCCATACATCATGACCCTTCAAGCTGTTCTTCTTTTCCTGTGTTTCTCAACCATGACTTGAGACAGGGTGACAGGTGGCAGCAATGAATTTTCACTGAATATTATCAGGATACCTAGGAAGGAGGCCATTTTATTTTCTTGACAATGTACACAGGTACAGCATAGATATAGGTTGCATGTGCCCAACACACTACTACTACATATATTGGCTTTGCTTAGATACCCCTACCTAAAACAGTATTGAGTAAAACCTCTTCACCCAGAGAGTTCACATTCCTGAGAAACCTTGTATTTATAATTGTTTTAGGCAGTGATACGTATTTATGTTTTCAGTTGGAAACTGCCACTATTTTTGCAGCTTGCTTCCATCAGGCACTTTGCTCTACATGCCTCAGGCACTGCCCTACATGCCCCAGGCTTACCCTCAGCTCTCTGAAGTACCCTCAGTGCTGCTTCATTGCCCTGCCGCTTCAGGCAAGAGCTATGAACAGCAGCTGTTAGCTGCTCTAACTACTGGGCTTTTGGCTAAAAGGGGAACACTTTTGCTATAGTGCTGTTCTGTGCAGAATCTGATCTTTTTAACACATCTACAAGTTATTGGCTGGCCACTGCTTTCTCAGTGAGCACAGTAAATAAGTATTCATGAACATTACTAATGTTCTGATTACTGTTTCCAGTTCAATTGCATCAGATTTCTAAGCATTTACCTGAGGGAGTTACGAAGTATAAAAATAAATCATCACAGTAGTACTAGCAGATGTACAGGGTACTTTTAAACATGCTCTGACGCATTCTGATTAGAATGTGTCTGAGCTAATCAGAACACTCCAGCATACTGTAGCATCTTGTATATTCAGTGTCCTGCATTTCAAAATGGTGGTGGGGACACTTTAACTAAAGCTCATCGAACAAACTTTAGTTAAAGCACCCCCGCCACTGTTTTGAAATGTGGGACACTGAATACACAAGATGCTGTAGGCATTTTAATTATAGCAGCTCCTAAGAGTTGGACTAATTAATGCCCTCCTCTCCCCACCACCCCAGAGCATGTGTATAGGCACCCACAGTTCTTAACAATAAGGGCTGGGAAAACCCAAGGGAAAAGGGTGGCGGAAGATCAAGCACAGAAAAGATCCTTTCCATGTAGGCCCAAAAAAGTAGTTGGTCAGGTCTGTCCTACAGAAGCAGTGTTTTAAGGGTTTGTATGTAGGTCTCAGTTCAGCAAAGCACTTACACATGTTCTTAAGTCCCATTTAAAGCAGTGAGATTTGAGCAAGAATTTGAGGTTTGAAATGGAAATTAATCACTGCTCTAAAGTCGATCCTAAACCAGAAGACCACATAGGCAGCATGCCAGTGGTGCTGGCTTGCTACAAATCCTTTGCATTAACCAGGAATAAAAATGCAACATTTCTTGACCTGCAAAGATGAACTAGAAAGCTTTAAACTTGTATGGACACAGTGGGTCAAGCTACACTGATGTAAACCTTAAAATTCCTGAGGAAAAATCCTGGCCCCATTGAGGTCAATGGTAAAGCTCTCATTGGCTAAAGGAGGGCAACAATTTCACTCCTGATCTTTTTTTAACAACTTGCACTTATCTCCATTGTTCTTTAAAATATATTTGTAGAGCAGATGGATCTCCTTACTAAAATAATTGGTTTATGATATGAATTAAGTCAGGGTTAAAGGAAGAGGCATTTACAGTTCCTTAAGTAAATACAATGCTTTGAAATCATGCCAGGGTGACAGCCTTGAAGGATGGAGACCTTTCATTATTCATAGAACATCAGAGGGGTCTGTGATTGAAGCTATACCACAGCCTTGATAGTAAAATAAGCAGACTTGGAATGATCAATAAAGGTAAACCACAGGGCTCTGTTTTGGCATTCATTCTTTACAGTTGGTATTCATATGATATTCCCCGTACAAAAAAAAAAAATCAAGAACATTTATTTCCATGGAAGATATTGCCATTCCAGCACAGGCCTCTGATTCTAGCCTTATTGAAACTAGACTAGGTAATGATTTGGTAAAATTAGAAGTTTATTTTAATGAATGGTATTTGAATCCCAACCCTGACAAAATAGTTTATTTCTATTTTCATCTCACCAATGCCCAGGTGAACACTGGACTAAGAATCAGCTTTTGTGGAAAGCTAGTCAGCTATGAACCCAACCCCAAAAATTTAGAAATCCACCTTGACTGTAGTCTCACCTATAGGCATAATCTACAAATAACTAAGAAAAACCTTGCCACGTGTAATAACACCATTCCAAAACTGGCTGGTACAATCTGGGAAAGTGGTCCTGAAGTTCTTAAAGCATTGGTGCTGGCCCTTGTTTATTCAGTGGCTGGGTATTGTGCCCCAGTTTGGGGTAGAAGTGCCCATACCAGCCTGATTGACTCTCAAATGAATGAAACATTGGTATTTATAACAGGTATTTGCAGATTCACTCCTGTTACAGAATCATAGAAAATAAGGAGTGGAAGGGACCTCAGAAGGTTATCTAGTCCAACCCCCTGCTCAATGCAAGACCATCCTCAGCTAGATCATTCCAGCCAGGGCTTTGTCAAGATGGGACTTAAAAATCTCCAAGGATGGAGATTCCAAACCTCTCTAAGTAACCTGTTCCAATGCTTTGCCACTCTCCTAGTTGAGAGAGTTTTTCCCAATATCCAACCTATACCTCCCTTGATGCAACTTGAGATCATTGCTCCTTGTTTTGTCATCTGTCATCACCAAGAACAGTCTAGCTCCATCTTCTTTGGAACCACCCCTCACATAGTTGAATGCTGCTATCAAATCCCCCCTTAGTCATCTCTTCTGCAAACTAAATAAACCCAATTCCCTCAGCATCTCCTCATAAGTCATGTGCCTCGGCCCCCAAAATATTTTCATTGCTCTCTGCTGGATTCTCTCCAACTTGTCCATACTCTTTCTGTAGCGGGGGCCCCAAAACTAGATAGTACTTCAGATGTGGCCTCCCTAGTATGCTGTTAGCCTTCTTGACAACAAGGGCACACTGCTGACTCATATCCATCTTATTGTCCACTGTAACCCCCAGGTCTCTTTCTACAGATCTGCTGCCCAGCCAGTCAGTCCCCAGGCTATAGCAGTGTGTGGAATCCGTTCATCTTAAGTGCAGGACTTTGCACTTGTCCTTATTGACTCTCATGAGTTTTTTTTTGGCCTAATCCTCTAATTTGTGTAGGTCACTAGAATCCAAGACCTACCCTCCAGCATATTTACTAACCCTGCCAGCTTGGTGTCATCTGCTGACTTGCTGAGGATGCATTCAATCCCATCTTCCAGTTAGTTAGTGGTGTTATTGATCAAAACTGTCCCCAGGACCAATTTGTGAGGTACTCCACTTGATACTAGCTGCCAGCTAGATATTGTGCCATTGATTACTACCCATTGAGCCCAACAGTCCAACCAATTTTCTATCTACCTTATAATCCATTCATCCAACCCATACTTCCTCAACTTGGTTGTAAGAATGCTGTGTCACCAGCCTTGCTAAAGTCAAGGGATATTACATCCACTGCTCTCCTCGCATCCACAGAGCCAATCATTTCATCACAGAAGGCAACTAGGTTGGTCAGATATGACTTGGCTTGGCAAATCTATGCTGACTGTTCCTAATCACCTTCTCCTTCTCCAAGTGCTTAGAAATGGATTCTTTGAGAACTTGCTCCATGATTTTTCCAGGGACTGAGGTGAGGCTGACTGGTCTGTAGTTCCCTTCTCCCCTTTCTTAAAGATGGGCACTATATTTGCCATTTTCTAGCTGTCTGGGACCTCTGCTGATCAAGAGTTTTTAGAGATAATGTCCAGCAGCTCTGCAATCATATCAGCCAACTCCCTCAGCACCCAAGGATGCATTGCATCTGGCCCCATGGACTTGCACATGCCCAGCTTTTCTAAATAGTCCCTAACCTGTTCTTTCGCCACTGAGGGCTGCTCACCTCCTCCCCAAACTGTGCTGTCCAGCACAGTCATCTGGGAACTGGCCTTGCCTGTGAAGAGTGAGGTAAAAAAGGCTATTCTTCATCTTCTGTCACTAGATAGCTTTCCTCATTCAGTAAAAAACCTGCACTTTCCCTGACCTTCCTTTTGTTGCTAACATACTTGTAGAAACCCCTCTTGTTACCCTTGTTACTCTACACGTCCCTTGTTAGCTGCAACTTCAATTGCACTTTGGCCTTCCTGACTTCATTTCTACACACCTGAGCAATATTCTTATACTCTCCTCTCATGTTGTTGCCACTTCATGTAAGCTTCCTTGTTATGGTTAAGCTCATGGAAGAGCTCTCTGCTAAACCAAGCTGCCATGCCATGCATTGTTCTGCAGGATGTGTTGGCTCCTACCAGTGCCCTTCCCCTTGACTGAGGATTGAAGGGAACGTGACCTATGTCCCATACCCTTCATCCTTGCACCCAGAGCCCTGTAATCACTCTTGATCCATTCTTTGGGTGTCTGTTTTATCTCACATCCCTCCCCCTAATTTTCAAAGTAAGCAGGCTATTTTAAGAGTTAACAAGAAGCTGCTTACATTCAATTCACTTCCAATTTTTGAAGAACCTAATGACTCCCCACCCCAGACCAAGGCTTAAGTCAAGAGGGCCATTTTGGAGTGTGGAAAAAAAGCTGAATGATGAAAATTTAGACATTAAGGAAAAATGGATCTAACCATGGAACACAATATAATTAATAATTTCTTATCATGGATCCCACATCTAAACCTCCTGGCTTTGGTTTACCAAGGCAAAGCTGAACACGTTGAACAGGGTTCATACTGGACAAGGTAGATGTAACTACCTATTACATAAACGGGATTTTATTAAAGACCCCAAGTGTGAGTGTGGTAAAATTCAAGCTATAGCACACATTATGGAGGAATGCCTTATTTATTATTTTCATGGTTGCATCATCTGCACCAGGCAGATGATGCCTTGCAATGGATTTCAAACCTAAAACTGCCTCTCTTGCCTTATCCCATAGTGACAGTGTTTATAGCTAGTTCTGTCATGCAGTTGCTGTATTCTATATGAATAAATACATATGTCTTTGTAGAGCAAGCTTCTCCACTCTGCCTTAATGCACTGTAATGCATAATTGGAGAGAGAAGGGGGAAATACCTGATGAAACTACTAAAAGATTGCTTCTTGCTATGGATTCAGGTTTGTGAGGTCTTCCTGTGAGGATAATTGTCCACTGTGGACAGGACTAAAATCACCATCAGCCAATTTCACAAGAACCACAGCTAACATGAGTTCCTTTTGAATCAGTAACTGAGGAAAGATATACAAATGCAGTGATCTGAACCAGCTACAGTTGCAAATTTACTATTCAGGCTTCCAGATACTTAACTTTTCTCTGACCAAACTGCCCTCTCTGCTTAATATGTTAACCTTTTATTTTTATGTTTTGTAAACATTTTGACTTGATAATAGTTTATTGTACATTGAGCTTCCAGAAGCTAGTATTGTGCTATTAGCAGCAGCAAGTGTTAGTGAAGGAAAACATCTCTGATCTGTTGCTGAAGTAATAGCATTTCTCTGAGGCATGTTAGAGAAGGGGAAATGGTGGCAAAACATTTTCAGTTACTCTGTTGGCATGAAGTTTGGAGCAGAAATATTTTATATGTGAATATGCATGAATGTGACATACCTGCAGACATTGCATTTGTATGCAATGTATTCCACTATCTCCATCTAGTCCATACTGCTGTGTGCCTTCAATCTCCAGTCATCTACATTTAATTTCTGTAGGTCTGACACTACATCATCTAGCCATCTTTGTCTTGGTCACCCAGGTAGCCTTCTCCTCTCTGGTACCCTGAGGAGCACTTTTTTGAGTGTCCAGATCACTTCCATTCTTTTGATGCAACCCAGTCACTGTATCATTGTGCTCCAATTTTGTGTGTTGAGATTGGGTCTCTGTACAGTTGATATCACTCGTTATTGGTTGTTATGTACTATTCTTATGTTATGAGATCATACTGTGCACCAAAGATATTCTGTAAAATCTTCCTTTCAAAATAGTCTAGTAGCGTCTTATTTGCATTTGCTAGAACCCATGTTTGACTGCTGTAGGTTAAACACGGCCTCTGGTTTTATAGAATTGAAATTTAATTTTCTTGACATGAGCTTGGATGACAGGAGCTTGTGCAATGCAAAGTGGGCTCTGTTTCCTGCTTGTATTCTTCCTTTGATTTCTTCCTTTATATTACCATCCTGTGCTATTATGGAATCTAAATACTTGAAGTGAGTCACTTGCTTAGATTTTGTGTTTATTTTTGTGTGAGGTCCCTGGCTTACTGCTGTCCTGTTGACCAGCAGGTACTGTGTTTTATTCACAGTAGTCCAATTTTATTTGCCTCAGTTGCTAGTTAGGTACAGAGCTTCTATATCATTCATATTTTCACTTATGAGAACTATAGCATCAGCATATGTGATGACTTCATGCTCTCCATTCAGTTGAACTCCTCCCTGCATATTATTTATGCTCTTCATGACTCTTTCCTGCCCAATGTACAATGTGTGCGTGTTTTCATTTTCTCATTTTTCATTTTCATTTCCTTGGAGTCTCAGACCAGCAGATTCCTCATGCCTGACAAAGGGTGACTGCACCCAAAAGCTTGCTAAGGACTTTTTCCCAAATACTCAGCTGGTCTAATAAAAGATACGACATTTACTCAAAGAACCTTGCCTTCATTTTCTCATGCACACATACCAACAGAAAATTGATGCTGCTTGCCATTTCCTGTCTTTGATAGTACCTTTTTGACTTTTGCCTAGGAGACAATATGGTCACAGATCCCTGTATCTATAGCAGTGGTATACCAGAGCAGTTGTCTGTGTTGCTGATCCCCAGCTACCGTTCCCTACTATGGCTTTGTTACACAGTAATTTGGGGCATACCCTAGAGCTCCTAACATCTGGATTGGTTGCACATTAACACCTGAAACTAGTTTTAAATATTCATTAGGCAGCCCAAAGGTATGCTGCTCCAGGTCACGATTCTCTCTGATCTGCATTACCCAGCTTATGTATGTTGCAGTCGTTTTAGGTTACACCTCACTGTGTGTGTCTACACATAATTTTATGCATGCCTAAATGTAATGCACCTTGACCTAAGGTGCATTAAGGCGATTTAGATGTGCATCTACACTTGGATGCATTAAGACACCTTAACGTGGCTCGCTGGGCAGCCTGTTCTGGTCAGCACCCTGGACAGCTCCCAGAAGCCTGCAGCAGCAGAGCCAAGGCAGTGCAGCCCAGAACCGGCCAAGGGGGTGGGAGCCTCCAATCCCTACAACGCAGACGGCCCATCCCTGACCCTAACCCTAACCCTAACCCCCTCCCTGTATTTCTGCCTCCCCAGTGTTGGATGACAGAGGGCCAGAGCCGAGCTCATGGGGTTCCACGCTGCCTCTGCGTACTGCCAAAAAGACGACATGGCAGTTGCTGTTCAGCAAAACGTGGACTCTGGAGCTGGTGTAGCAGTCCCAGCAATAGCAGCCCTTGTCATTATGCAGTAAGTCAGCAGAGGGGGCAGGAGGTATAAGGACTCCTGTCAAAGCACAAGGGAAAGGACCCCCTGTGATTCCCTGCAGGGGAAGTGGGCAGTGCAGTGCAGGCAGGGCCTTTGCTAGTGGTTCCTCCAAGTTCATCCCTTGGGGTGGGTTTGCTGGCCAGATAATGCAGCCCTACAGGGGCGGGACACCTTGCTGCCCACCTGAGATTCAGGTACCTTTAGAAGCCTACACTGGGGCTCCTACCTGAGACAGCAGGCAGGCTGGGACTGCATCTGCCCCCAGCACAGCTCTCCCTGCTCCACCCACCTCCATCCTGGGCAAGCACCTGGCCTCTGTGCCAGACACTGCCCATGAGAGAGTGGGCATGAGCTCCTGGGGGTTCTATATAGTTCAGCCCAAGCAGCTGGGTGCAACACAGCCCACCTGATCCAAGGCCAACCACCGCTCCTGTGGTGCCCAGCTAAGCTGCACAGAGGCCCCAGGAACTTATGCCACCTCTCTGATGGGCAGTGTCCAGCTCAGAGGCCAGGCACTTCCCCAACATGGAGGTGGGTGGAGTAGGGAAAGCTTGTAGCTGGGGGCAGACACAGACCCGGCCTGCCTTTTTTCTTGGGCAGGTGACCCAGCATGGGCTTTTAAGGGTGCCTGAATCCTGGGTGGGCAGCTATGCATCCTCCCCCTGCAGGGCTGTATTGTAAGGGAGAGGTGCAGAGGAGCTGCTAGCAAAGGTTCTGCCCAGACTGTGCTGTCCCCTTCCCCTGCAGTCTTGGTGAGAGGCCTTTCCCTTCTGCTTTGACAGGAGCACTTGCGCCTCCTGCTGTCTTGGCTGACTTAGTCCCAAGTTGATCAGCACACTGACAGGGACTGCTGCTGCCAGAACTGCCACTCCAGCTTAAGATCTGTGCTTTGCAGAACAGCACCTGCCACCTGTTCTTCTTGGTGCACCCAGCAGGAGCGGTGAGCCCCATAGTCTCGGCTCCGGCCTGTTCGGTCATGTAGCGTTAAGATGTCTACACATGGGTTAAGGCACCTTAACTGATCATGCCTAAATTTGATACCTGCTTTATTCACGTATTAAGTTTAGGCACAATTAGCCTAAAATTGCCATTTTTAAAGTGCATTAAGGGTGTGCACATGTAGACCTGTGCCCTTAATGCACCTTAAAAATAGCTAATGTGCCTTAAATCACCATGTGTAGATGCACCCACTGTGAACATCTCATCTGCCACCCACTCCATCTGGCCCAGATGGGGCCCACTGCACCTCCTTCCCTGGCCATCCCGAGCACCCCAGATCTTCGCTCATTACCCTCCCCACCCTCTCTCTCCCCTGCTTACTTGTAGCTGGTTGCACTATCTGTCCTGGTGGGGGCAGGTAGGAAGGGGTTAATGTGCAATGCTGCTGCTACCACCACTGCTGCTGTCTGGGCCACGCTGAGCTGGGAGAAGAGCAGCAGCCTGGCAGGGGCAGCAGAATGGAGAGGGATGGGGGGGGCAGGCTGCTTAACCCTTCCCCGTTTGCTCCCTAGGACAGATAACACAGGCAGCCACAAGCAAGCAGGAGTGGGGAGAACCCTAGGGCAGCACAATGTTGGGGGAACCAGGGGAGCCTTGGAGAGCAGGGAAGAAGCATGGAATGAAGGGGTGGGAATGATTCTTATCTTTCAGTCCTCCAGGCCCCTGCTGGCCTCAATGCATGCCTTTTCCAAACTTGAGCTAGCACTAACACCGATTAATACTTGTGCCACTCACAGTGCAACGTGTAACAAGGCCCTATAGAAGAACTGACATGTTGAACCATTCTGTTCTGACCTCACCATTTTTCATGGAAAATCTACAGAACACCTTTGAGTTAGGCCTTGGGGAAAAAAATCGTAGCTTTCCTGGACACTAAACACCATGGACTAAACATCAATGGACAATGGATCCATGGCTCATAACTTAATAAAATCTCTTCTAAATTCTTCGTACTCCATAGATAAGAATAGCCCTTTTCCCCTTTTGAATATCTTCCTCTTATATAGCTTGGTTACCTATGTAAGTGTACTTCTCTTGTTTTGAAGCTAATTTGGCTAACTTATTTGCTCTTTTGCATCCCTTCTCCATTCCTCTAAATTACTCTTTTCATTTATATGGAGAATTAAACATAAGCCATGGTTTTATCTGGTTTTTAATCAAGGCCATTCCTGTTTCTTTCCCAAACCTGAAGAATGGCCCTTTGCCCCAAATGCTTGTCTAAAATTTGTGTCAGCAATATAGTTGCTCCAATAAAAGATATCACCAAAAAACCCCTCTGCTTAGCGATCTAGATATACCATGGACACCTTGGCCTATGTACTTTGTTAAAGAATGCTTAAAAACTGTCATTAAGCTCTTATATTTGATGTTCATTTTATTCCACCATTATCTCCTGCTTCTAGTTTCTCCTATGGCTCACTCAAGCAGGCAGGCAGGCAGACCTTTGGCACTATGTGGAAGGCAAAGCCACAAGGGGTGCACCAGTAAAGATTTTCTTGGCCGATACCAATGGCCGATTAATAACCAATCATACCAGCCAATACCAATCTGATAGCCGATTTACAGGAATGCAGCCTGGCAGCTTGAAGAGCAGCCTCCTGCTGGTAAGTCTGTGGGGCAGAAGGGGCAGATCAAGGGTCTCATGGTGAGGGAGGGAGTGTGGCAGGGGAAGGGAATGCCTAGCCAGAATGGCGAATGTGACCCTGCAGGTGGCTCATCCGAGCAACACAGGGGAACAAGGAGGGGGCATGGCTCCCCAGGACAGGCATGGGGGGGCATGTGCCTCCCAGATTTGTGCATGAGGTGAAGGTGTGTTGCCCATTGGAGGTTTGGAGCCAGTGGCTGCACCAGCTTCTTCCTGGCACGGGGCCTAGGCCAGGGCCCTGCTTGAGGCATGTGGTGGTGGCACTGTGAGGGTGGCTACAGGGAATTTTGGGGTGACTGTAGCCTACCCCATAGACCCCCCAGTGCTGCTGCCACCCACCCTGCCCCCACCTGCAGCCCTGGCTCAGTCACCCTGCCAGGAAGAGGCTGGCACAGCCCCTGCACATAAATCCAGGGGGCACATGCTGCCCCTGCTTCCCCCAGGGGTGTGAGCAGCAGTGGGGAACCACATTCCTTCCCTACCCCTGCACCCACTGGATGAGGTGCCCAGAGCTCCATCCCATTTCCGTGGGGTCTCATTACTGCCCTGGCTGGGCAGCACCTACGTCTGCCCATGTCCCTGCTCCACTCCCTCCCTCCCTCACCGTGGGAACCTCAATCTGCCCTTCCCCCTGCCCCTCCCCCCCGACTTACTGGCCAGATGCTGGTGATGCCAAGCCATCCTGCCCAAAATTGGCAGCTCTCCCCTGACTCTCATTTTGCAGGGTTCCTCTCTTCCTTCCAGCCCAGCCCAGCTCCCTGACCTGGTACCTGGGGCATTCGAGTGGGAAGACCTCCACTTACCTGAGGTTGGTTTTCACCTCTTTGCGCTTGCCAAATTGGCCATGCCGCCACTTGGAGTCTTCCCCGACGAACGTCTTTAATGACACAAGGGGGAAGTCACCCCCAGTGTTCCATCCTTCCTGGGGCTCGATCTCAGTGCCCACAGTGAGGGGAGCTCTCGTTGTTTCCACAGGCATATGATGTCCAGGCCCTCCCTGTGCGTGCCGGTTCCGCCCGTTGCTGGCATGAAAAGCCTCCGCCTCATAGATTCATAGATGTTAGGGTCGGAAGGGACCTCAATAGATCATCAAGTTCGACCCCCTCCAGAGGCAGGAAAGAGTGCTGGGTCTAGATGACCCCAGCTAGATGCATATCCAACCTCCTCTTGAAGACCCCCAGGGTAGGGGAGAGCACCACCTCCCTTGG
>JAGPOW010001946.1:267334-278706 GCA_030014935.1 Caiman crocodilus | reverse complement strand
GTGTGTATGTGTATATATATATATATATATATATATATATATATATATTCTTGATTTTTGGGCAAGTTTTGTAATCCAGGATGAGCTCTATATTACTCTGGCTAGATTTCTAGCAGCTGCCAAGCTAACTAGTTTAAGTTAATTCATGTAAGTCTTACAAGCTGTCACAGGAATGACTGCAATGTAGATAGACCCTTAGTTGAAAGGTTGATACGAATGAATCTTTAACAAAGACTTCCTTTATCCAGAGTGTTAGATGGTTGTTGAAGTTACATAAGTGTTGATTAAGATAAACCAAATAAGAATTTTTAAAGTAAATGTATAAATTGTTCTTAATTTTCCCTTATGTAATGAACCAGGTTGTAGGCTATCCAACCTAATGGTTAGGGCACTGGGGGAGGGAAGAAGCCAGGGATAGTCTAAAACAAGGGCCAAATCAGATGCCAAGTTACCACATCTAAGAGGAAACCCCAGGGCAGAGTCCAAAACAGGCCAAACCCAGGGAAACAGATAGCAGGTTACTAGATTTAGCAAAAATATAGGAATAAGATGCAAATTACAAGCCCAGGCAAAGATCAGGAGTCAGAAGCCAAATTACTGAATCCAAGAGAAAATCCAGAAGTCAGAGTTCAGGAACAGAGCAAACAGGATCAGGAGAACTAGATTACAGAGGCTTGCCAGGGTAGACCTTCAGCCAGAGATGTTTGTTGGCCTGGAGTCTGTTGCTGCAGCTGGAACTAAATAGGTAGACGGCTCTCCCAAGAATCAATCAGGAGACCCTGACAGGGGGTAGCTGGAGTCATTAACTGGGTAATGCCTGCCAGTCAAAGGCTCTAGGCAGGTGTGGCCCACTAGGTAATTAGCCCACCTCTTGTGCTGTCACCATTTCGCAAGTTCTTCATTCATTACAGAGTCCCATAGAGGAGGGTCAGAACTTGAATTCTAGTTTTCCTAGTCCTCTTTTCTCAGAGGTAGTTCTTATTGTAAGTGTTAGCTATGCTAAATAAAGAACTGATTTATAGAATTTAAACAATGGAAAAGATTTGCTAGTTGATTTAATCCACCACCTTGCCCAATTTCTATAGTATAGGGTATGCAACAATGAATTGTATAGGCCTGGGGGGACCAAGATCCAGCTCTGTGTCACCTGGCCTGCAGGGCTCCCCAAGGGTCTGGAAATTTGGTGGCAGGGCAAGCTGTGGCCACTCCACCAATTTTTTGGCATCATAGAGAGTCCCACAGGGCAGATCCAGAGTGTGGAGCTGCATCATTTGACTGGCAGGACCAGAAATTTGACAATGGACAGAGTACTGGCTGCCGCAGTACTGGGAATCATAGCAATTAATGCTGTTGCCAGATTCCTGCACAGATGGCATGGCTCCATGCTCCAGGTGTAGCTTTTGGAGCAGGGGTGGGCAAAACTGTGGATCTGGCTGGCAGCTGGACTCCATTTCCCAGCAGCCCCTGGCTGCATGGCTGGGGCCAGTCTCCATGGCAATTCCAGATGTGTGCTATCACAGTTTGCCTGTCCCTGTTTTAGAGGGCCAGCTGTTTTAGGCACCACTGGTGCAGGCTAATTTTAAATATGTTCATTAATTGCAACCTACCATTTATATGAAAAAACTCATAAATGTAGATCTGCACTTGAGAATTATGTGGAAAGAAATTGATATGAAAGACCAAGACTTGAAGGAGAAGAAGTTTTGGATTAAAGAGAATCAGTGAAACCAGGTTTTGGTTTATCTTCATTTATTCTTATCTAAGTAAGAAAACATGCATGCCATATGTATATATTTTTAGTGTCAGGAATAACTTCTAATACTAACCATAATAACAATGTCTCCAATAAATAATACTGTCTGAGGCAAATATTCATCATAATATCTCTAATAATAGGAATCACATTTAAAAATAGATAAGGAAAAATGAGTAAGAAGAAAGCTATGGTTTTACTCCTTCTCCACTTTTTTTATCTAAATGTCACAGCTTAAAAGATCCAAATAACTGATATTTTCCAGGCTTGTGCAAAGATTTGGGAGACAAAATTAATGGTGTTCATGTAGACAGAATGATGAGCAAATCATTTGTCAGTTAATCTTACATAGGAAATCATCTGTTTGTCTCTTATGCCAAAAAATTAATCTAAGTTTGATCCAGTTTGGGATGAATGACCCACTTGTTGAAGCCTGTGTTCAGTGAGATAGCTCCAATTAAAATGTAGGAAAGGTCCAGTGGCTTAACTTGTGGGAGTTACCACACAAACCTTTCTCCCAAATGACAGAGGAGTATAGATATTGTGAGCTAGGATTTCATCTCAGCTGTCCCTTAATTCTGGACAGTGCTTAAGCACATCATTCCATAAATGTCTATTCAAGACAGAATTTTGGCATGTTCTTAAGTACATACTTAAAATTGGGTGCTGTCCTAAATATAGATGATTTCTATAAAGCAGTGTAAATTCAGAATAAACTCCATTCAAGTCACTGGTGTTTCTTCAGATTTATATTACTATAACAAATTACCCTGGCTCTGCAGCCAGACAGCAAGGAAGTTACCAAAAAATATTAAGAAGTCTTAATGTTTGGATTTCATTGAGTTGGTTTTGGTTGAAGTAACAAGCTATAATTGACCTGAAATAATAAATGATCCTTTCAAGTCTAACCTTATAACTGAAGTCTCAGCAAGTGTTGTTCTAAATGGATTAAACATATAATGATTGAAATAACATTTAACCAGACAAATTACTGGATCAAAAGATGACTGAATTTTACTTATTCAAAAGCCAACACCTTTAAGCAGCCAAATCTAATTGGGTATGCTAACATGAAGACTATGGCCTTCAGACAGAGAATGAAAAGTGACTAAGTTGATAGCTGTTTCATTAATAGAAAAATTTCTATTTTCTTTGCAGGAAGTTTGTTGAGTCTATGTTCTGACCTGCTGAATGTCTTTTATTTCTAACTGGGTAAATAATAGGCTAGCTAGGTGAGGGAGAAATAATCTGGGCTTTCAAGGTCACATCTGGTAGCTTTCCCACACTGGACCTGATTCATTTTTCAGTCTTAAGAATATAAAGTACCTCCATTTAAATCAATGTAAAACTGATCTGAGAAAATAATTGGATCCACTGACTTAATGATATAACTCATTAAGAGATTAATTCATTAAGAATTACAGAAAAAGGAGTCCATGTAGAGAATGGAAATGAAGAATAGGCTTTAATGGTAAAAAAGCTAAGCCCAAATGGCTATCACTCCCTTAGGCTGAAATGTGAGGAAGAATGTCTTGCATTCAAAAGCTTGTCTAACTATCCCAGCTGCATAGTTGGTCCAATAAAAGATATCACCATAATAAACCCTTGCCTCTCTGCCAAAACATTCATTTTGAAAAGCCAGTAAAGAGAAATTGGGACCACTACTGGCTTTTACAAGGCCACTGATGGCAAGGTTTGTCAGTACCTCCTTTGCAGAGGGCAAGGTGCTAAAGGTTCTTGAGACTGTGATTATCTAGCCCTTATTCAACAAACTACTGCTCCTCAGCTAGTTATCTCTCTATCTCCCACCTCTCCTTTTGGGGGAAGGTCACTGAACTGGTGGTTGCCTGACAGCTCCAGGCACATCGGAATGCATGACCCTTGCCATTCTGGCTTCCACCTTGAGCTCTTTGCCGTCAAAGACAATCTTTGTTTAGAGTTCAGCAGAGGAAATTATACTCTGTTGACCTTGCTAGATCTTTAACCGTCTTTGATACAGTCGACCATAGGAGATTGACACTGCCAGGCACTGGATGTCAGTAACAGGGGCTGAGTTCAGTCTGAGGTTTTACACAAATTTGCCATCATGGCTCAAGCCCTCACTCCGAAACGTGAGAATATAAATGCTACTTGGGAATTCCAAGATGAACAACTCCATCAGTAGGGGTATGCAAAACAGGCTGTATTCTATTTGGATTCAGATTTGGCCCAAATTAGGGGACAGCGATTCAATTAATTGATTCGGATCACTGTCTTGATTCGATTTGTCCAAATTTGAAGATTCAATGCTGATTCGGAGAATCAGCGATTTGACCATAGACACAGCTTTATATATTTTTTCTACATACCTCACGGAACCAGGCGCAGCTCATGAATGCTGAGATGGTGGGGCAGATGGAGTGTGCCACAGGAGCATGGAGGGTCCCCTGCGTGCTCATCAGCGGATCAAGAAGTGGCCTGGAAGTGTATCTGGTCTACTTCTGGGTCTGCTGCTTAGTGCTTTGGGGATGCCACTTCCAGGGGACACTCCATGTACCCCAGCATCTCAGAATTCACAAGCCACCTGGTACCTTGAAGTATGTAAAAAAACATTTAAAGCTGTGTCTATGTCTGAATGATTGAACCTCTCTGAATCTCTCCGAATCGATTTGGAGGGTTCCGATTCAATTCGGAGGGATTAAAGGGTCTCTTGATTCAATTTGGAGATTTGGCTGCCGAATCGGGCTAAATCTCTGCCAAATCAAATCAGCAACCGAAGCTTCGCACAGCCCTATCCATCATGCATCATTATACTATAATTATTAAAGGGGGAAATAAAGGGACTAACAACAATCTCAGGAAAAACCTGAATAGTTAATAGCCCACCCCAACCAATTATTAACAGTTTGTCACAGTCACTATGGTCAAAGTTCTCTCCCGGTCTGATACAGGGTGTATTTAGTAGCTAGTGGGGGGCAGTGTAGCTGCTAGTCCTCAAATTCCTGTTGCCTCACTGCTTAGTGCTGTGCTGCCACTGCTCCTTACCACCACTGGGGTGCTGCTCTGGTGCTGCTGCCACTGAGAGTCCTGCTTCACCACTGCTGCTGCCATTCTTCATTGCCACTACTGGGGGTCATTGTTCTGCCACTGCTGCTGCTACTTGTCACTGTCACTGCTTCTATATACTAATGCCATCCAGGTCTCTAATCCCTTGAGAAAGCTCAAGGATCTCAGCACTTTTAGAATCTAATGGATATGGGTCTCAACCTGACCCACTGTATATACACCACATATTTAGTCTCTTTTAGAAACAAGTGGGTAACAACTCTCAGCTGAGCACATTTATGGATTTGTACATCATGAGCATTCTTTCCTGTGAGGCTTGATAGCAAATGCAATTCCTTCCCAGGGGTAGCTCCTGCTTGTTCAATGTGCCCTTCTTGTTCAGTATGTATATAAGGCCACTGGGTGAAATCATACAGAGATTTGGGATAACATACCCCCAGTATACTGATGACACTTAGTTCTCTCTTCCTTACTTCCCTGACCTGGATCCACATTCTATGTTCTATCCCAGTACCAGGCTGCAGTTGGGGATTGGATGTATGTGAACCAACTGAATTTGAATCTAAACAACACAGAGATGATGGTGGTGAGCAGACCACTTGTTTTGTGGGTATTGGAATACCTATCATCAATGGGGTTCAGCTTTCACTTGTCACTCAAGTTCACAGCCCTGGGAGATTCCTGGATCCTCTGCTGCCCCTGGATCTCCAGATGCCAATGGTGGCTAGAAGTGTTGTTCACCAAATTCATCTGGTGAGAAGGCCGTCACCCTTTCTTTCAGTTCTGACCACCATCATCTATGCCTTCATAACCTCAAGTCCTACTGCAATGTGCTCTACATGGGACTGCTCTTGAACATAAACCTCAGTAATCCTTAATGTGTCTTTTTAGGCAACCCGATGAGAATGATGTAAATTTAGCTGGGGTCCCAGTGAGCAATGAAGAATTATATAGGAGTGAAAAACTGGCTGGATCCATTTAACTGTTCAGCTGCAAATAATCCAAAAGTTAAGAGTGGCATTTAGATAGAACAGAGAGTTCAGAGGATCCTAAGTGGGTATCTCAAGGTCTCACAAGGTGGTTGTTTTTTTTTTGGAGCATGCTAGGACAGGTACTCAGTTCTGCTCTGAGCTGCTCTGCTTAATTGCTGGTCTCTGGTGCACCTGACTGGAAGCAAGGGTGAGGCTTATTTTGTTAACAACAGACCCAGTATCAAAAGGTAAGTGGTATAGACATGGCCTAAAAATATCAACTATTTTATTTGGTCACATGTTCAAAAAGTGTGACACAGGAAATAAGGGTCACAAAGTTCTTTGTTTCTCACAGTTATTTTCTCTTTCTCTTCTGTAGAAGGGAACTGTTTTCCAGAATGGGATGGCTTAATTTGTTGGCCCAGGGGGTCACTCGGAAAAATGTTGGCTGTTCCCTGTCCTCCTTATATCTATGACTTCAATCACAAAGGTACCATTTTTGTAGTTACATAGGCTGTATCTGAACCAAATGAATAGCTGAGTAGAACAAAGGATTAATTAAACTAACCAAAGCTCCTTTCCTCCTTTCAGGAACAGCCTTCAGGTACTGTAGCCTTAATGGAACCTGGGATTTTGTGCAGAGTTTAAACAGAACATGGGCCAATTACTCTGAATGCCTTCACTTCTTACAGCCGGAAATCAACTCAGAGAAGGTATGGCAAGTTTTCCCAAGGGAGAATTTCAGTGGAAAGAACAGGTCCTCAAATTTGTGTCTTCGCATTTTTACTCCTTGATGGTTCTTTACAGACATGTGGAAATCTTAATGCCTTTTATACTGTTGTCCAGTCATTGACATCATTTACCCAATCGTTTTAAATGAAGTAGAAGCTAATTTAAATAATGTATAAGGAAAGGAACAAAAGATACCCGAAGCTCTTTCTTTGGTAAAGTGCTTCTCACCATTCTGAATTTAGTTGCATGGTCTAAATTCAACCTTGGCAAAAGAATTGCAAGGCCTGCACCTACTTTCTGCAAGGCTGAATTAGCTTGAGATTCCTGGCTCAGAAGTGTAGGCCCTTTATTCCAGGGTCTGGGTGGGGAATCAGGGAAACGTGGGTTCTTTAGAAACAGAAAGCTGGAAGGTACCACCCAAGTCACTGATTCAAGTCCCTTAGAATTACAGACAACAATATAAGAAGTACTTATCCAAAAGAGTACACAGGAGCATCCTTTCAAGTCCATCTTGAAAAACGCAGCCACAAAACACTCAATCAAAATACCTTACAGCATGCCATAGGGATAGACAGTTTAGGGAGACAAGGGTGTTGGACACGCATACATTTTGCAGTACTATAAAAAGTAACACTTTATAGAACTGCAAAAAAATAAAGTGCATATTCCCCTGGCTGGAGTGCTACAAAGGCACCTCAGAAGGTACACCTGCCAGCTGTGGGGAAGGGGGATAGAGAGTGGCAGGGGGCTGCTCCTTTTTTTCCCCTCCTCAGCCCCTGATCACTGAGAGCCTGCCCTTTCCCTGGGGGTAGAGGGGCAAGCTGTCAGTGATCAGCTGGCAGCTGCCAGTGGGAGCAGCAGCTATCAAAGACAGCACCCACAACTGCTGCCATCATTGTGGGGGCCTCAGCCCCTCTCAAGTGGTGCTTACAGAGGTGGTGTTGGCAGAGGCAGCTGTTGCCAGTTCTCCCATAATGGTGGTGGCAGTAGCAGGGTCTTAACAGGGCTCTGTGACAGCTTGTCCTGACTGGGCAGGCTCCAAGATGCAAGCCTCTCTCTCACTCTCATCCCCTTTGGAAAAGGGGAGGGAGAGCAGTATCCTTTGGAGAGACTCTATGCCATGCTACATATGATGCTACAAAACACAGTGCCTTACAGAAGTAAGAGGATCACTTTCATGGTAAATGCACCATTTGGTAGTGGGCACTCATTGTCTGTAGTGCTACAGATGTAACAGCTAAGGGCACCACCAGGTGCTTTGCCACTGCAATGACAGCTAACTTGTTAAACTAATCTAATATGCTCTGTTGGCAAAAAACACATTTGGTCTTTGCCAATCTGACATGGAAAGAAACCTGTTCCTTGGTTTTTCCCTGAATAGGATGTGGCATGCAATTGATCAGCATTATTTCAAAAAAAACCCTTAAACATCTTTATGTATACTTTTCCCTAAATAATGTCAGTGAGGCCTATAGCTTTATGACTGTGAGTAGTTTGAGTCATATTTTAAAGGCACTGAGTTATTTTACTGTGCAGCCTGGCTCTTAGTAGGAGTTCAGAATCTCCTATTGTGCACAACTCCCACTGAAACTGATATTTATCTTGCAGCTGGGTGCCCACATAGATCCCAGTGCAGATACAGGGTCGGAAGATGCTAACTCTGTTTTACTCTTATACCTATCTTTGCTGTATTATAGACTTCCAGCAAACTGGCTTAGAGCTATCCTCTTAACAGCAAAGGTATTGACAAATGGATTCAGAAATAAATGCAGCAATAAAAGTGTAATCCCTTCAGCTCCAGGATATTAAAACCATGACTATTTAACAGAAAATGGGGAAAGGATAAAGGAGTCCAACTGCATAAAGGGACTAATATTTCTAAGCTAGCCTTCTGTTATCTGCTGTGGGGCAGGTTGTAGTATGTCCATATAGTAGATCAAGACTACCCAATTCTTCACAGCTCCCCCTTATCTTAGCTGCACAGATGGAAAGCTCCACATAGCTTATGTTTCTCAACCCTAGGAGGAAGACAGATAGCAGAATTAAAAAAAGTGAGAACCTTAACTCCACTCTCTCCAGTGCTTACAGCAGTGGAGCTGAGCTTACATAAGGATGGGAAAATATGTTCCTGTCTCTTTTGTATCCAGTTACTCTTATCAACCATAATGAGTGGGGGAGCTGACACTGAACCAAAGTTCAATGCTGCCAACTCATGGTTTCACTATGAGTCTCATCACAGTCAGTGCTTCTCTTCAAGCTCTTGCCACAAACTTTTTATCATTACCTGGTGAATTCAGTTTCCATTTTCTTAACAAAAGTAAGTTTCTAGCTTTCTTGGATACAGACTAAAGCTTAAAAGAGTGCCCAGCCTATATGTATGATGGCAGTTCTTCCTCCCTAGATGCAGCACCTTGCACTTGTCCTTATTGAATTGCATCCTGTTGTTCTCTGCCTACTTCCCCAACCTGTTGAGGTCAGCCTGGATCTGGTTCCTCCTCTCCAGGGTGTTAGCTTCACCCCATATTTTAGTGTCATCCGTGAATTTGACAGGGAGATTGTTTAGCTTATGCTGATTAACCAGTGAAGGTGCTTTCATTTTCTTTTTCAGAAGGATTTCTTCGAACGTCTCTACATCATGTACACTGTTGGATATTCCATCTCCTTCAGTTCACTGGCAGTGGCTATTTTCATCATTGGCTACTTCAGGTGAGTGAGTCTAGAGCCAGCTTCTGTCAGTTTTTTTTGGTCCAACATGATAAAATCAGGTTCCTCATTCACAGAGAGTAGCTTGATTTCTCTTTTCTTATATTCCTATGTATGGAGCCAAGTGTACATAGTGTGCAATGTGTAAAGTGGTTTTCAATGGCTACTTTGCAGTTCTGCATACCGTAATCAAACAATTTTGCTTAAAGGTAAAATAGTTTACAATAACTACATACAAATTGCAAGCAGCAACAGACTTGATAGGATTCCTGTCTCCAGAATTGTTAAAGGTGACACATGCAGTGAATCACAGAATGGTCAGAGAATGGATTTTTCAGACCTCATGGCTTAATTTGTAACTGAAACAGCTGGCATCATGTGGACCTATCCATTTCAGTTATTGATAGAAAGCCTACTGCTGCTTGCTCCAGCTGTTAAGCATTGAATGCTTACTCTAACGTTCACTTTTGAAAGATTTTGCATTTTGAAATAACCAAAGCAGGAACAGACTTTACAGACTCCATTTCAGTTGGCAAGGTTATTATTTATATTATAGTTTCCAACAGCATGCTTGACATTTCACAGAAGGTACAAAAAAGCAGAGACCTTACCCCTCCTTGGTCCTCTTTACACTTGTTGGCAACAAAATTGGTACAGCCTAAAGGAAGTTCTGAAAGTCCTGCTTTTGGCCAAGGAAAGGCACTGCAGAAGACAGCCATACATCTGCCTTCTGAAAATTCCACTGCACATCTCTGTGTAGGGAGCATGCAGGATCAGTATATCGGGGAAAGGAGCATCTCACCACAGAATATGGGTGCTGATTCTGAGCAATGCAGTGATCAGAAGACAGTCTGGGATGTGGGGGTACTGTAACTTAGAGTAGGTCTACAGTGCAGTTACTGAAACTCATGTAAGCGCACCTGAACGAACTCTGAACTGACAAGCTGCTGCATTGCTAGCAGCTTCTTTTGCCTCATGGAACGCAGTGTAGGTAAATGCTTGAATGGGTACCCTGTGTTGAGCAACTTGCTTCTGTGGCTATACTGCTAGCAGAATCTAACCTAACCAATTTAAAGCTGTCTACATGAGCTGCAGTCGTAGCAGTAGCTGCAGTGTAGACATACTGTTAGCATCCTGGCTTGTTTCCCTGGGCTGTAGTTTCAAGGTTTTGCCTCTAAGACAATCACAGTACCAGATGGCTTGCAATATACATTTGCCCTATGACAAAACTCTCAACGACTTAATATCCCAATATCAGGGGTGTCCAGCCTTTTTGAATATGGGGCCATATTATGAACTTTTTATCATCCAGTGTGCCGGCGAGCCATATTCAAAGACCTCACAGGAAGTGACATCGGGAAGTGATATCACATGACCTTTGACACCAATGAAGTTGCAGGAAGTGACAATGAAATGGGTCTGCTCCACAGGCATTTCTTATGTTTTTAATTTTACTCTCTATCTTCTCTCACTGTGCTTGAAATACACAGAACTCTTTCACTCTCTGGTTGCAGAAAACACAGGTGATTGAGGCACATCAGGTGAAAAACATCTGTGCACCATAGTACAGTCCTGTTTCACTAGTACTATTTCAGTTTGTACCCCTGGAGTAAATCTCCAAGGCAAGAAATATGTTGAATGTTTGGCACAGCTCCCCAGTGCTGCAAAAATATGTATACCAAGGCAACAGACAAACTAGATGTACTAAATAAACAAATAATACTCATATTTAATAGGACAAATCCACTGAAATCGATAGGAGTGTAACAGGGTAACTGTCCCAGGGATGGCCCAGGGATGGCCATGACGTCCCTGGAGTCCCCCCTTCACCCCTGAGCCCTGGTCACCTTTATGTTCTTTGGGCAATTTCCCCTTCAACTCAAAAGGGAGGCTGCCCCAGAGCTCCCCAAGCTGGATCACATATTCTTGAACACAGGTGTCACTACTCTTTGCCTTCATGGCTAATCACCTGGTCTCCTCATTTCCCTCCCCCTCGCTGCCAGCTGGGACCCTGGGCCAGCCCTGTCCACTTTGTCATTGCCCCACCGCCACCACCGTGGCTCCCTGTTCTGGCCACGGGTGATGACCTGGTGAGGGGGCTGCGGGTGCTGGATCACCTGGGAGACAGTGATCATCGCCTGCTGGAGTTCACCATCCAGCGTAAGGTG
>JAGPOW010001946.1:231932-267234 GCA_030014935.1 Caiman crocodilus | reverse complement strand
CCGGTGCTCTTTCCTGCCAAGGCAGGGGGTCGGACTAGATGATCTGCCCAGGTCCCTTCCGACTCTAACTACTATGATACTATGATACTATGATACTAGCACTGCCTCCACCACCACAGCTCTGCATTCCTTGGCAGCGCTGCCACTGCTGCGGCTCCACACTCTGCAGCGGCCTGGCTGCGGCTGTGGCTCTGCACTCCACCGCCACTGCTGCGGCTCCGTGCTCCACCGTGGTAGCTCTGTGTTCCATGGCGGCGGCACTGCCGTGAGAAAATTAGGTTTCGAAGTGACCTTGGGAGGTCATCTAGTCCAACCCCCTGTTCAAATCAGGACCGTTCCCAATGAGATCATCCTAGCCAAGTCTTTGTCTACCCAGGTCTTAAAAACCTCCTAGGGTAGAGACTGTACAACCTCTCTAGGTACCCTGTTCCACTGTTTTATTACCCTCCTCATGAGAAAGCTCTTCCTAATATACAACCTAACCTTCCCTTGCTGCAACTTGAGACCATTGTTCCTTGTTCTGTCATCTGCCACCACTGAGAACAGTTTAGCTCCATCTTCTTTCTAACCACCCTGCTGGTAGTTAGTCTTCTATTAAATCCCCTCTCAGTCTTCTCTTTACCAAGCTAAATAAGCACAATTCCCTCAGCCTCTCTTTATAAGTCATACTCCCCAGCCCTCTAACTATTTTTGTTGCCTTCCTCTGGATCTCTTCAATTTCCATGTCCTTTCTACAAGAGCAGGGGATAAAACTGCAGATGTGGCCTCATCAGTGCTGAGTAAAGGGCATTTTGTTGCATTTCTCTCAATTTACTGGCAGCACTCCAGCCCAGTCTGCTATTAACTTTCTTCACAATGAGGGCATATTGTAGGCTCCTAGTCAGCTTATTGTCCACTGTAACCCCCAAATCCTTTCCTGTACAGCTGCTGCTTAGCTTGTCAGTCCCCAGCCTGTACCTGTGCATGGGAGTATTCCATCCCAAATGCAGGACTTTGCACGTGTCCTAAATGAGCCTCATGAAATTTCTTTTGGTACAGTCCTCCAATTTGTCTAGGTCTCTCAGAATCCTAGCCCTACCTTCCAGCATATCTACTAGGGGTGCATCAATAAAGATTTTTTGGGCTGATACCAATGGCGGATTATTGACCAGCCATATAGGACAATCCTGATCCAATTGCCAACATGCAGCCGAGCAGTGTGGAGAGCAGAGTCCGACTGGTAAGTCTGTTGGGGTGAAGGGGCATGGGAGATGCAGACTGAAGCCCTCATGTTGAAGGAGGGAGTGGGACTGGGTTAGGGGCAGCCACTGCTTAGCTGGGGCAGGGCGGGGTGCAAGAGGGAGCCAGCATCTTATTCAGAGGGTGCGGGGACACAGTTCCTGCCACTACTCACACCCCCAGGTGAGGTATGGGGGGCTTGTGCTTTCCAGGATCTATGCATGGGATGAGAGCAGGCTGCCACTGTGTGCTCAGAGCTGAGGCTGCTCCAGCCTCTTCCCAGCAGCTGTGCTCAGGTCAGGCGCGGCAGGGTGGGTGGCAGCAGCAATGGGACAGGAGGCGTACAGCAAATTTTTTGTGGCTCTAGTCCCCCATAACTCCTCTGCCCCACACTGCCCCACCCTGCTTGGCCCAAGTATAGCCACCAGGAAGACGCTGGAGTAGCCCCAGCCTCAAGCATGCAAAGGATAGCCTGCCCTTACTTCACACACAGGTTTGTGGGGCAAATGCACCTCCCCATGCTTTCTCCAGGGATGCGTGCAGTGGCAGGAGCTGCCACCTCTCTCCACCTCCCTGTGCCCCCAATGAGCTGGCGGTTCTGCCCTGCACCCCACCCCACCCCACCCCAGTTGGGCAGTGCCTGCCCCAGTCCAAGGCCCACTCCCTCCCTCACCTCGGGGGCCTTGATCTGCACCCCATGCCCCTTACCTCCACCACATCCCTTCCTCCCACCAGACTTACCAGCCAGACACTGCTCTCCAAGCTGCTGAGCTGCACTTCTGGCCACATGCATACTGTGGCTGTGTATAAACACATGACATTTATCAGTGGCGACATGTAGGGGGTGCACAGAGGTGCATGTGCACCCTTTGAGAGTGTCGGTGCAACCCCTGACCAGCCACACTCACCACTTAAGTGATGGGCAGGGAGGACAGGCAGAAGCACTGGTGCTGCCTCTGCAAGCACTGGCTGGGGAGTGGAGTGCCTCTGTGCTCCCAGAAGCTGCCACAGCCAGAGTGGTCAGCTGCAGCCACTCCCAGAATTGGCTACAGTGATTGGCTGGAGTGATTGGCCACTTCGCAACTGGCCACTTCATAATTGGCTGTGGGGGACCCCTCCCCCTGGTCAGTGAGATTGGCCACAGGGGGATGAACCTAGTTGCTGACTGGTCATTGAGGGGCACGTACCCCCCTCCCCAACTAAGGCGGCACCAGTCGCCCATGGCATTTATCAGGGACATAATCGGCCACATCACCCAAAAGAAGCTGATTACCGATAAGGTCACTTTTCCTTTTATCAGTGTCGGTACAACATGGACCACATCAGTGCACCTCTAATATCTACTACTCCCTGCAGCTTGGTGTGAAGATATTGAACAAACTGGCCCCAGGATTGACCCCTGAGACACTCCACTTGATACTGACTGCCAACTAGATATCGAACAATTGATTACTATCTTTTGAGCCTGACAATCCAACCAGTTTTCTATCCACCTTACAGTCCATTCATCCAACCTGTACTTCCTTAGCTTGCTTGCAAGAATGTAGTGAGAGACCATATCAAAAACCTTGCTAAAGTCACGGTATATCATATCTACTGCCCTTCCCACCTCCACAGAGCCAATTATCTCATCACAGAAGGCAATCAGGTTGGTCAGGAATGACTTGCCTTTAGTGAATCCATGCTGACTGTTCTTTATCATTTGTTCTCCAAGTGCTTAGAAATGGATTCCTTGAGGACCTGCTGCATTTTTCCAGGGACTGAGGTGAGGCAGACCAATTTGTAGTTCCTCAGATCCTCCTTCTTCCCTTTCTTAAAGATGGACACCATATTTGCCCTTTTCCAATCATCTGGGACCTCTCCTGATCACCACAAGTTTTCAAAGATAATGGCCAGCAGCTCTGCAGTCACAGCAGCCAACTGCCTCAGCACGCTCACATGCACTGCATCTGGCCCCTAATTTTTCTACTTAGTCCCTAACCTGTTCATTTGCCACTGTCAGCTGCTCACTTCTTCCCCACACTGTGATGCCAGGCGCAGTAGCCTGAGAGCTGACCTTGTTTGTGAAGACTGAGGTAAAAAAGGCATTAAATACTTCTACCTTTTTCACATCATCTGTCACTAGGTTGCTTCACAATTCAGTAAAGGGCTCAAACTTTCCCTGATCTTCCTCTTGTTGCTGACATAATTGTAGAAACCCTTCTTGTTCCCCTTCATGTCCCTTGCTAGCTAAAACTCTAACTGTGCTTTGGCCTTCCTGATTTCATCCCTACATGCCCAAGCAATACTCTTGTACTCCTCTTTAGTAGTTTGTCCACATTTCCATTTGCTCAAGAGCAGCAGTGTAGATATGTCCTTCTGTTGAAGTCCTACTTCCATTCCTAAAGTTCTTTTCAAAATCTGACCTCTAGTTTAAACAGAATCAGTCTTTGTGTTTATCACAGTTGGGGGCTAGTGCAGGAGGTTTAGTGGATTATTTAAATGGCCTGTACAGAACACCTGACTCCAAAGTTTTTTGCAGCAAGTCATGCTGACTGTAGATGTGACGCAAGGTGCTGTTCATATATTCATTCTTAGACCAACTTCATTCCTTGGAAGCACATACAAAAGGGCTAAAGTTTTACCTCTGTAATGAGCAAGAATACTGAGCTACTTCTGGTTCTTCACTAAAAGGATATTTCTCAGGTTTCACCTCAGGGGATATCAGTATTGGTATTGACTTTTCAAGGAGCATCTACTTTAATGATCTGTCTGAAGGATCTTAGCAATTGTGCAATTCCCCTTTTGTTTAACTTTCTGTACTGATTTTTCAGCTAATGAAGAGCAACAAATTATAGGGTCTCTTACTTTGATAGCTGTGATAATGCCCTACTGTTTCCTTTTAAATACTAGGCCCAGTTCATTGGTGTGATTTCACTGAAGTCACACAGAGTTAGACTAAAAATAAAGTTAGTCCTTAGCATCAAATAAATGAGAGATGGGGTAACAAAGAAGCAGTTGGGAGTTAGGCCCTCTATTCCCATTGAAATTTAGTGAAATCTGGACACTTCACTCCTCCTCTGAAAATTGCAGCTAAAATTGCCATTTTTATATAAAATATATAATAGCAACTGAGCCTGGATTACAAAAGATCCAAACTGCTCCACAAGTCAGGATGAATCTGATCTTGAGTCTTTGTTTGCTGTAAAATGCAAATCAGAGTTTGGATCCAGGAATCAGAGTTGAACTGTCTTTAAAGCATGCAGTTTGCCTGATCTATGAAATGGTTACCAAAGGAGGATTAAACAAGCACTTCTCAACAAGCTCTGAAATCCAGTACATAGGGTTATGGGCCTATCTCTTCCCCTCTCTGTAATCTTTATTAGGCTACCATGAATTAAATCCTTTCTGCAGTTGTGCATGGCACATTAAACATCACCTGTTCTAGCCACTCACACAAGAGCCAGAAGGAAGTCTGATTTTATTACTTAACAGTGACCTTGGCAGGAGAGATTTGGCCCCAGATTCTGGTTATATAGAAACATGAAACTAATGGAATTTTTCTAATGAAATTCCAGTGAAAGCAGCTTAAAATAAATATGGTGAAATAAATAAAATTCCACTGCAGGGTTTGCAAACTTTGTTTCTAGCATAACTCCTACGTAGTGATATAGTGACTCAGACTATGAATCCTGGCAGTATTTCCTCTTATCTTTTGCTGTCTAGGTGCAGAATTATGCCCTTCTCTAAATAATCCTTTTCTTCCACAGGAGACTGCACTGCACTCGGAATTACATCCACATGCACTTGTTTGTCTCTTTCATGCTAAGAGCTGTTAGCATCTTCATCAAGGACAAAGTAGTGCATACTCACATAGGAGTCAAAGAGCTGGATTCTCTGCTGACGAATGATCTCCAAAGTGTTGTAGTGGCACCTGCAATAGACAAGTCACAATATGTAAGCATTAGACCTGGTGGAAAATCATTAGCCCATTAGCCAAGTATTTTCTGCATTAGGTTTTATTTTTTGTTACAATCTATATGCCTTTTAGAATAACCAGTTGATACCAAGGAAAAGCAATTTTAAGGTATTAGGACAAATCCTCAGGTAGTTTATATGAGTGCTAGAAATCTGCTCCTGTTTATGTTATGTATCTCTCATGTTTATATTGAGAAGCATAAATTTTCACAAGAACTTAAGTCTCATTTTCAAAAATAACATAAGCACTTAGCAGCCCATGTCCCACTGACTCTCAAGGAAACTTAGAGTTTTTTGGCCATCTTTTTTTAAGGTTGGTTTTCAACCTAAAGAGCAAAACCTCATGGATTTTCAAAAGACCCTAGATACCTCTAGGACAGGGGTTTTCAACATTTTGGGGTCAGTTTATCTCCAACAGCCAGTCAAGAATGCAGGAGTTCCTTGGTGGCCAGATGGGCAGTTGGCAAGTGTGCTAGCGGCACAGCAGCAGCAGAAGTGCCGGTGGCACAGTGATGGTGGAAGTGCTGGCAGTGGCAGCACTTGCTGCTGAGTACCCCCTGAGGCCATCCCAAGTACCCCCAGGAGTACACGTACCCCCAGCTTGAGGGCAGTGTGCATGGGAAGCTTGTACAGCACCTGCCTTCAATACACCTGTTTCTGTGGGCTGTCACTAGTTGTTCACTTTCACACATTCTAATTCAATTATAAAGAAAAAAGAAAAAAATAAGAACAGTCCATAAAGAAAAATGGAGAGCTGATGGCCTATAAATATTTGTCTAATTCTAACAAGGCAGACTGCCAGGAATGCTCTTGATAGTTTTTAAAATTTGCTAAATTTAACTATATTGACTTATTACTATTTTACTTGGATTCTTTCACAGGTGGGATGCAAGATTACTGTTGTGATGTTTATTTACTTCTTAGCCACCAACTACTACTGGATCCTAGTTGAAGGCCTCTACCTACATAGCCTGATATTTGTGGCTTTCTTTTCGGATACCAAGTACCTGTGGGGCTTCATCTTGATAGGCTGGGGTAAGGTATATGGGCTTCTGTTATCCCTTTTATTTCTGATCAGGTTCATCGGATAGAGAAGATTCTGTCCTCTTGATATTCCCACCTGCTGCTCTTTTTCAACACTTAGATTCATTAAAGATGATTACAAGAAGAACTTGTGTCCTTAAATACCTTATTTTCTATCAGCAATGATAGGACATCACTGCTGGGTTCCCTGATGAAGGATGGTTTTAGCAGTCTGTAGATTAGTTAGGACTTAGGAAGTCTGGGTACTCTGAGACATTCACTTCCTGTACATTCCTAAAGAAGTTACTTAACTTTTCCTTTCCCCACTGTGAAATGGGAATAGTGACACATAAATGAAATCCTATCTTCCTGGGGTCTTGTGAGGGTAAATTGATTAATGTATCATATAACCAAGTAAAAAAAATAGATTAGACAAACTTATAGAGGATAGAACCATCGCAGCTATTAAGTATAACTGTCAAGGATGTAACCTCAAGCTTAGGGCATCCTTAAACCTGTGACTGCTGGTAACTGAGTAAGTATAACAGAGAATGAAGTATTCTCCATGCCCCATTTCTTATGCTCTTCCCTTAAAAAGCATCCACTACTTGCTACTGTTGGAGATGGGAATACTGGGCTAGATGGCCAATTGGACTGACACAGTATGGCAATTTTTATCATTTTCTCATCAAATGCTTTACAAACTAGGCACATGTGATGATAATTACTATAAAATGCCCAGGAAAAAATTAAAGTAACAGTAAATGTCCTCTCCTTACAGGTGAATCATCTATCTTCAAATTCCCCCACAAAGGGCACGTCTACATATTGCCCTATGCTGATGTTGTTACTGCACCATGTTTTAGTACTTTGTTTTGGAAATACTAAGGTTACAGCACAGTAACTACCTGTGCTGTGCTGTATGCATGGTGCACGGTTAGTTCTAGCTGTTACTTCACTGTAGCAGCGTGCTAAAATGGGGATGATCACTGCTACAGCAAAGTAGCTGCCAGTCATGTATATTGCTATGTTCCTAGGATTGCTACATTGGCCATAGCATGTCATACAATGATGTACTGTGTTGCTATGGTGACACAGGGTGACGTGTAGACGTGTCCGAAATATTACAGTTGGTAATATTTGTCATGCTGTTACATATATCTGATAGTATAGTTCCCCACTGACATTTCATTTATAGTATTAAAGATAAAATAAAGTCTAACTATATTTATTCTCTAGTCCTGCAAGCAGGGGTGTGCAAAGCTTTGGTCTCTGATTCTGTTTGAAGAAGATTCAGCCCAATTCAGAGGCCAGATCACCCAATCCAAATCAAATCGGGAAACCAAAAAGACCCTCTGGTATGGTCAAGGCAGTACATGATGCCAACTTTGTTGGCATCTGCTGTGTGGCACACAAAGTCCACCTTTAGTCAGGGATACTTTGGGGGTGGGGACAGGGCTGCCAGCGGTGGTGCTGTCACTACCAGCCAGCTGACTTCAAAGTGCAGGAAGGTGGCAGGCTATTTCCACTACACTATCAGGGGGGTCAAGATGCTATGGGACAAACAGGCAGAGCTGAACATCCCACAGCACAAAATCATGCAGGATGTAGAGACTCAGTGGAACTCCACATACTTGATGCTCAAAAGGCTGGTGGAGCAACAGAAGGCCATCTATGAGATAGCCTTGTTCAGGGAGTTTGGGATCACTGGCCCCCTTAACAAAGCAGAGTGGGATCCATCTCCCAGATCTTGGTGGTCCTCAAATCATTTCTCAAGGCCACTGAGACCCTCAGCAGTGGCAATACCCTCCTTAGCTAGGTGATCGCCACAGTGAGGGAGCTTGAGAATGAAATGGAGAAGTTCTAGGGAATCAATGTTCCTGGATGGGGCAGGCCACTGTCACCAGAGGTGCAGGCAATGGTGAAGCAGCTGAAGGGGAGCATCAAAAAATGGTTGGCTCCATTGTGGTCCAGTATGGTCCACCTGCTGGCAGGCATGTATGACCCAAGGGCCAAGGGGAGCATGTGCAGTACCAAAACCCTTGATCACTGGACAGAGGTGCTGGTGAACAGAGTCAGGGAGGCAGAAGGGCAGAGGTGAGGGGATTTGGAAGAGGGGAATCCACTTTCCCATGCCAGCACTCCCAGCACGAGCTAGTCTCCTCCACACCAGCCAGGAATGAGGACCTCCCTGGTGAAAGGCAGATAGGAGGTACCTTATAACCTCCAGCCACTTCACGCATGCACAGTCCTGGCTGAGGAAAGCCTAGACCTGTAAGATCTTTGAGAAGCCTCAGTCTTGCTGCATGCAGTGGAGTTGTGAGGCTCCAGGTGAGCTTAGCTGCCTGGGATGTCATCTGTGAGGCATGGGCTTTTGGATTTAAAACCCTTAATCAGGCTGAGGAAGCATCTAGTAGGTGTGTGTGTACTCTTCCTGGATGGAAGGAATAGTAAAGAAGTCAGAGGCTGGCATGCAGTACAGGCAAGAAAACCAGTCAGTGAAAATGTAAATTGAGGTGTCAGGGGGTGAGAGATAGGCTGGTTGGTTGGGGTGAAGGGTGTGGGGGTGGTATGTAGCAGGTAAAACTGCAGAGGTACCTGAGGAGTCAGATGTCAGGTAGGTTGTAATGTGTCATAAATCAAATGTCTATATTGGGTCCATGAGTTTCTGTACCTAGCAGGCTGATGAAGTGAAGTTCATAGGCTTATCTGTGAAAAGTGGTTTGTAAATTCCCTATGAAGATCAGGACTGAAAGACTGGAGACAGAGTGGTTTTCTTGTTAAAAATGTGTCCCCACAGGTAGTTGGGTATTCTTATCTGTAATAGATTCTGGGGCAGTTTGTGGGGGTACTGGAGATATGTTGACAGGTTTTGCATTTCTTGTTATGGCATGGTCTGGAGCATTCGGTGTCTTGGGCTATAGGAAGTTAGCTGCTGGTGAGGAGGTTAGCAAGGTTTGGTGCTTGTTTGAATTTACAAACCACTTTTCACAGATGAGCCTATGAACTTCACTTCATCAGCCTTCTAGGTACAAAAACTCATCGACTCAATATAGACATTGGATTTATGACATGCTGCAACCTGCCTGACATCTGACTCCACTTTTACCTCCTAGATTCCCCTTCCACTCCTTCTCCCCACAGACTGTCTCTCACCCCCTGATGTCTCAGTTTACATTTTCACTGACTGGCTTTCCTGCCTGCATGGCATGCCAGCCTCTGGCTTCTTTACTATTTCTTCCATCCAGGAAGAGCGCACACCCAACTGCAGATGCTCCCTCAGCCTGACAAAGGGTTTTTAAACCTGAAAGCTTGCAAAGAAGTATTTCTCCAACTATTCAGTTGGTCTAATAAAAGATATCAGATTGACCTAAGAACCTTGTCTGGGCTGTGTCCTTAGATCAACACAGCTACAACCTACACCCCTTAACACACACAAGTGACACAAGTTTTGCTTTCAGCAGTTTGAGGTGCAGTTTCATAGAAACCCCTGCACTATTCAGGCTGAAACCTGGCAGGCCTCCCTCAGGCCCATACAAGGGGCTATGTATGTGGCAGGAGAGGTGCTAGTGAGGGCAGCCATTTAATGCCCCACTTTCAGAGCTGAAGGCAGTAGTTTAATTTCTCACCAGCCAGCAGTGAAAGAACATGTCCTTTTGAGCTCCCATGCCAGGAAGAACTCAGAGATACAAGGGCTGGGGCTATATGGGGAGGAGGAGGCCCCACATCATCCTGGGAGTGACCTAAAACTGCACCCTGCCAGGGTAGGGAGGCCTGGGTGGGCTTGCCAGTAGCACAACAGCCTCAGGAAATGCCAGGACTGCAAACCTCCCTGGTGAAAGGTGAGTAGGAGCAGGAGGCACTTGATAACCTCCAGCCACCACACAGTCCTGGCTTGGGAAAGCCCAGACCTGTAAGATCTTTGAGAAGCCTGAGGCTTACTGGTTGCAATGGAGTTGTGAGGGTGAGAACAGGGGCTAGCCTCCCTGCAATTTTCACTCTGCTGCACTTGAACACACACACAAAGTGATACGTCACAAGTTTTACTTTGAACAGTTTGAGATGCTGTTTCCCAGAAATCCCTGCACCTATTTCCTTGAAACCTGGCAGGTGTCAAGGCCTCAGAAGGGGCTACCATCCCTGCTGTTTTCATCCAAATCTGCCAAATAACAACAAATTTATAGGTATTTCATTGATTCCCTATTATAGTCTACGGCTGAATCACTGAATCTCTCCAAATCGGCACTGAATCTTCCGAAGCCAATTTGGATGAATTGATTCTGGACAATGATCTGAATCTCCTAATTGAATCACTGTGCTCCGAATCGGCTGAATCTTAATCCAAATCGAATACTTCCCTATTCACACAGGCCTACTGGCAAGTGTCCAGCTTGATCCAGCTGTTTCATTTCTTCAGTTTCAGCGAAGATACCCAATTATAGAGCTTCAGCTGTGGATGTGGGGCCAAATCCTATTCCACCCTGCTTAAGTCCCTGAAAAAATGTTCCTACAAAAGGTGGAGGGGGTTCTTCCTCCTCACTGCTTTTTTATAACTTAATCTGAAGACCTATTAATTATTGTATACTTTTAAAGTCATCTTCTCTTGTTAGGGAAAGAAGGAATAGAGGGTTAAATAAAGAAAAGGGTTTTATGTCTTTTAAAATATCTAGTTTTATGAATCCCAAAATTTCTCTCATTTCTGTTGAGCACCTGTAAAGTAGTTCCTTTCAACGACAAACAGGCTGATGCAGGTTAATGAATTAAAGGCATAAAGTTACTCAAGAGAAAAAAAGGCTTAGGTCACATTTAGCCCTGAGATAGATAGACACACTGTAGTCACAGTACAAATTTGACACATCAGGTTTCTATAAGTCATCATCATTAGTTCCTGGAAAACCATCTCTGTTTTCTAATTATACTCCTAACCCTCTATTGCTGTAAACACATAATTCGTGCAGTTCAGATCTCTTTGACACCCTTTTTGGTAACATGTAGTAGTAGGCAGTTGTTTCCATTGGCAGGAAAATGCTTGATTCAATATATGAAGTCACAGTGATAAGTAGCAGCCTGGATACATTCAGGTTCTGCTCCTGACTCTCACACAGATATTTCCTATATATTCTCCACTAAATCATTTTATCTCCCTGAATCTGCTTCCCTATCTCAACCTCCACAAGGGTCAATAATAAAATACTCACAAAAACACTGAGACATAATGGGTTGCTCTGTGCAGTATGATTTGTGATCTCTGGAAAAAGCTTTTAAAATTTAGGGTGAGACATTTAAAGGCTCCTAAGAGGGCTAGACTTCCAAATTCCACCAGATTGTTCAGAGCTGCTTCTTCTTTTCTGACTGTTCTAAAGCCCTGGACTCAATGCCAGAAGGGATCATACCAGAAACCATCAAGATGTACTAGATATGGGATTAGGCATGGGGTATATAGATCTTCTACCAAACATCTCCTTATCAGTGCTGTTTATTAAGAAAGTGTGGGATCCCTGCTAAAGCTGATGAAACTGTTACTATAATGCTTTTTTTCCCCCAGAAGAACAGGAGGGAGCTATGTCCTCTTTTGACAAATGGATAGATATAGTAATTAAATCAGATTTTTTTTCCTTCATGAACGGCTAACATCCCATTGTTAGTTACTTCCAAATAAATTACTTCTTACTGTCAATAGCCTTTTTATTAGCAGATCTTTTTTTTACAGCAGTGGACACATCACATGTCTGTGCCATGGAATCACTTATAATTGAACATCCCTATGTTTTAATCACAGTAATGCTCACCTCTCAGTTGGCATTGCAGGGGAAAATATTGAAATGAGCACTTGACACTTTCTGGTTGCTATGCCAACTCTGTTTGGTACATCCTCCACTTAACTGCTATGTTTATTTTTTTCACAAATTGCAAATTTTCATAAAGAATGTAGGAAATAACATGGTCCAATTGGTAGCCATCTTTCATTATGGAAAATATGCTTCATTTTTTAGGTATTGGCCTGAAGTTGGTGGGGGTGTAGGAAATAAGCAGACAAGTTTGCATGATTAGGAATGGATGGGTATAGGTGAGGATATGGGTTTAGGTTACAAAGGGCTCTGTTCAGGATATTAGGTTGATCCAAATGCATTCTTCAGGCCAGATTCTCCTCCTCAAAAGAAGAGCAACTTTGCTGGGGTCAAACCAATACAAATCAGAGTGAGCTCAGACCCCTGGGGATTTTTATTCAGATCTTCATGTGATTTTTTGATTAATTAGAACACATATTCTCAATCTTTCTTCTTCTGAGATCAGCCACCAGACTGCAACATTAGTCAAAGATTAACTCCCTCTTTGCTCTCTGTGTTTTTTACAACATAAGTAGAAAAGTGGCATATTCCTTCAGACCTTCTCCACAGCACAGTAAATGCTAAGGCAAAATGAGCATGTACCAGGTGTGTTTCTCAAGAGATCTATGTGACCTTCTGTGATCAGGTAGTAGAAAACAGTTTGCACCTTCCATGCTTCTCCCTTCCCTTTCCATGTATTATTCATGAGAGTAAACAGGTTACTCATCTTACTTATATACTGAGTATTGATCCCCATTACTAAGTTAGCCAAGGTAAGCTCCACTAATAACATCATTCTATTAAAATGGAATTAGCGATTTATGCCCTGTTCTTCTCTGACTTGAATGCTTTAGTTTTCTCATCCTCCTGTATGATGTGAAACACCTCACAGAATGTTTCATTCATAAAAAACCCATTTTATAGTATGAGTTGTACTCTGATGTGTAATTCTAATGGTCTATGGCAATTAAAATTCAGTATACAGTGGCTCATCCTCTTGATTACTGCTAAAATGGAGTGGTTTCTGTTGAATGTACCCCAAGCCATGCAAGTGAAATGGCATATGTTTTATTAATGAGCCAGAGTTAACCAGTGCAACTCTGATCATAGAAAGATGAGAGAAAGCAATATTGAATATCTACCATCTGCAGTACTGACAGCATTCCTTGGGGGTGACATTAGGAGCAGGCAAGACAGACTGGCATTTTCCCAAGTTATTAGGTAGCTGTCATCCTGGTGTTCCATCTTTCCAACAATAGTATTCTGGAAAGCATCACTTAAATCCTATTATGCCCACATCATATTTGTATTGGGGCATCCTCTTTTCCTTATCTTGCCTTCTAAAACCCTGTTACCCTTTGGGTCGTCACTTTTCACAAATTAATTGCTCAATTTACTTCATGACCATTAGTGTTTGTGTCAGTTAGTTGTCAGGCACTGTTGCAGTTAGTACCTCTTACTATAAGCTATAATGTATTTGTTAATACTAGTACCCCAAATTTCCAAAATTCTGTTGTGGTTTTCTGCTATACCTAATCAGCTAACTTATATTGCTTGTTTACTGTTTATCTTACTAAAAGTAGCCACTTATGTCAAACAGTATTTAGGCCTCAGTCCCATGTTGACCTTCTCCAGTACAAGTCTTGATCCTGCTGGTTCATTTCTAACGTTTCAGCAAAGGTTATAAAGGTTATTGTACCTATGCTTATATCCATAAGAAAGTTTTAAGAAGATAGTAGCATCCAAAAATAATGGATAAGTTAAAATCTTTGAAGCATGCTTTATTCTATCAATAGCACAGAGTGGTGGAATAGACCGATAAGAAAGCCTGCAATAAGAATCTATTGCTTTAAGGTCAAATTCTGAGTTCCTTATTCACACTGAATATAGGGATGGTCAATAATTCTCCAAGGTGTTGTATAGGTTGCAGGTTCCTGATGTCTCCTCCCCACCCCCATGAACCTGTGCTACACTGGATTCCAGTACTAGATTGTTCGCTGCACTGAGCCATTTACAGTCATTTACCGCATATCCAAGGCAATCTCACTGATTTAAGATTTCTTTCCATTGCTCAGTATTGTTGAGGTTAAAATGTACATGCCTAATCAAGACCTGCCTCCCCCTGTCTCCCATCCAAAAGCCAGAGATTTATGTAAGAAGCTGACAAATAGGATGACACTGCTGGCTTAGTGGAGATACAGTAGAAGGCTAGGAACGAGGTATGAAAAGTCATTAAGGTGAGTTATGAAAGTTGACTCTCTTTCTTTTCTCATCCCTACCTACACTGTCCTGATTGAGATCCCCCTTATGCTGCTAGTGGGCTGATGGTTTTATGTTCCCATGCCATCACTTTGCCCTACATAGCTTCAGCACACAGCTTCTTTGGACTTCACAGTCACCTCTCCAGAGTCACCTAAGTAATCTCAGCTGGGCTGGGCTTCTGCTGCTGCACTTTTGTTTCTGTTACCTATCATGATCTACAAGGGGTAGCAATCAGGAGGGGAAGCCAGGTACAGCAAGGAGCTGCTAGAGAAACCGGCTGATACTCACAAAAGGACGGGCTGGACTGGGACTGGCTTCTCCAGTGGAACCTGGCCTTCTCTGAATCTATCAAAAACTCCATTTCTTCAAGTATGAGTGCCCCCTCAGATACAAGTACAGCACATTCTGAAACTTCTTCGAGAGCACGGCTAGTCCTAATGCTGGTCCACTCTTTGGGATTAGCTAGTGTCTCATGTTCCTATTCTATGCAGCAGCACTATACACCAACCCATTTCCCCCCCTATGGATCATAGCCTCAGCTGTGTATGTTGGAACAAGTCTACTTAAGTAAATTACAGCAGCTGAAGACCTGACCCTTAATATAGCAATTGCTTTGAATTAACGTATTGTGCCTACAGAAGTTCCCTTCCTTTAACCAACTGTTCATGCTCATAGGGACGTTACGTTTACTTCCGATTTTTTGTTCCAAATCCTCTATGATCTGACATCTCTGTGACCCAAATTATATGAAGTGGGTGAGAGTGTGTGCATTCTTTCAGTGACGTGATTTATTGACCTCATTAAAACATAGTGTTAGCTTGAATACTGCCTGCTTTATTCTTCGCATCCATATCACAATTCTCAGATGCATTTTAAGGCCTATACAGCTTGAAAAAAATTTGAAGTACTCTTGTTTACAGTGTGGGGAGGTGATGTGTAGCATGGGTGAGAGAGTCACTTGCCCCATGTCTTTCAGTTAATGATAAAACTGGATAAAACAGGAGCAGAGCCTGAGCTTTGGGGAAACTTTTAAATATTATAAGTATGTAAAACACATGGGTGTGGAAATTCTTTCAGCCCCTCTTGCAGCTTGGGAATGTTAACTAGCATTGGTTAATACAGTTTTTGTGGCAAAGGGAACCATAAGAGTAGGATTTCCGCTAGTATCAATCCTTGCAGCTTTATTTTCTTCAAGAGCACTTTACTGTTTTATACTACCCGAAAATATTGACTTAAGTATTATTCAAGCGAATTCTGTTTTTTCCTTACTCTCCTTTTTTCCTTCATTCTAACCAGACATTAATTTCTTCCTCTCTTCCTTTCCTTTTATTCTCCCATTCTTTCATTCTGCAGTCTACCCTTTTTGCCTCATACGCCTCCTTGATATTCAAGGTTATCACTTAAAGCAACAGGGGCTGACCTTTTCATCAAATTACACCCATGCCCTCCCCAAGTGTTACTATGATCCCCTGCCCCTGCTGCTCTGCTTTCTGCCCCCAGTCCTGTACTCCCTGCCTGAACTACTACCCTGCTTTCTGCCTCCTTCCCTATGCTTCCTGTCTGACTTGCTGCTTTGACTTCTGCTTCCTGCCCTGTGCTGCCTGTCCCCTCCCCAATCTGTTGTGTGACAAATGTAGATGCTGCCCGTGTCACTTATGTCACCCATGCCCCAGGCTGACCATTCCTGACTTACAGTGAATGCATTCAAACAATGGAAACACATGTTGCAAGGACTAGCATTCAGTCTTCTATCCCCTTCTGAATAGATCTGCCCTTTCCCCACCACTCTCCATAGACTGTATGATTTGGCCTAACCAGCTATAATCCACCAGATACAAAGGATCATACAAGCACTTGCACAAATTAAAGTGAGACTACACAGGATGCTAAGGAGATACTATGTGGAATATTTAGATTTTGTTGAGAAATGCTTTTCCATTTTTAGGTTCTGTAATCTTATAAAATGGGTCTGTTTAACGTATTTGGCCCCACAGATAAGATCCAACCCTCAGCTGTTGCTGTAGCTGCTAACCCCCTACCCCTTCTCCCTGGCAACAATTTGAGTTGCCAGCAGCAGTGACTAAAGACTCACAAGTCAGTGGTGGGCAAGGAGGTGGGAAGGGAAGCAATGCTGGCATTCATCTGCTGGGTTCCACAGCTGAACCAGTGCAATGGCTCTAGCAATCACACTAACAAGCCCTGTGGGCTGCAATTTAATCCACTAATTAGACGACTCTGTTATAAATGATGCTTTGCCAGCACCCTCTTCCCCTCCTTTTTAATGTGAATTCCGTACTTTATCTTGCACTTATCTAGTTGACTACTTAGAACACATCTGAGTCAGTGTACAAGGTCACCTGAACACACAATGTCATTTCCATTAACTGGAGCAGGGGGAGTAGCAAGCTATCTTAAACCACTCCAATTATCATTAAAATTCCATCATGTCCATTAGGTCTTGCAGACTTGTAGCTCCCACGAATATGTCTCAAAAATCAGAGCTGCTCTGCATGTTTCATCTTCTAAATCAGAACTGTTTGATCAAATATAATCTAAAAATAGAAATATACTTTAAATATGTTTAAAAACTACCAGACTTAGAAATCGTAGAAAATTAGTGTTGGAAAGGACCTCAGGAGGTCATCTAATCCAACCCCCTGTTCAAAGCACACAAAAGCTTGTGAGATAGATAAACATTTATATTGATATCTCTATATCTCTCTATATCGATATCTATATCTATTTATATCTCTATATAGATATCAATATAGATGTTTATTCCCTCCAGCAGGGTGTTGCTCTAGACCACCCTGGCTTTGTCTGGTCTTGCCAAGTGTTCCCTGAAGCCAGCCCAGGCATGGCTTCTAGAGTAGGAGGGGAGCCCCAACTCCTTACAACTCTAAAGGACACTTTTGTTTTTTTGGTCCCTGACTTTCTGCCATCCTGCCTCAGGGAACTTCCTTCTAGTGCAGCTCCCAGGAGAAAGGTTTTTACCTCTTAATAGGGAGAAATGTACCCTGAATTTTCAAGCACTGAAACAACTAGCTCCTCTTTAACAAAGGCATTTATTGGGGAAAAGACCACTCAGGCTGAGTTTTATACCCTCTCCAAAGGATGAAGCAATTCCTTTGCCCTCATTCCAGCCTGCCCAGCCTTGAACACTCAGGCAGAAAACAGGGTAGATATATCATTTATCTATATACCCTTCATGCCTGCTCCTCCATGGTTTTCTGGTAAGACAGCCAGAAGTTGCCAGATGTATGGCTAGCTTTTCTTTAGTAAGATGTTTCTTCATGTGAAACTAGGTTCAAGCTACCAGTTCATTTCACACTAAAGTTTTTACTGTAAAACTTTAAATCACTTTCAAGATGAGCTGGGTTCTTACATTGGTGAAACCTCAGAAGCTTTTGGTTCATGCTGTATGATAAATATGGAGTCAGAAGGCCAGAACATCATTGGCATTACTGATTTACATCAGCAGGATATAGGAATTGGTATGTGCAGTCAACATTTCCAGACTTTCAGTTTTAACTGCAATTAGTTTGGTCAGAATTCAACCTTTCTGATTTTAAAATACTGATTTTTTTTTCATGCTTACTCAAAGCTCTTGTACAGCTCTGAGTTTCCTGATAAGAAGAACTTTATTTTTCTCCAACTTACTCATTTACAAATATTTAACTTTCCCTTAGGGTAAGAAACTGCACATCCTGTTCTGTTCCAAAGTGAATCTATTCTAACAGATCTGAATTGATTTTTCCCAATGTGTAGGATTTCCAGCTGTCTTTGTCATGGCCTGGGCTGTGGTCCGTGCAGTACTGGCAGATGCAAGGTAAGTGGGAAAGAGGAAGAAGTCTTTTGGATCTTCTTTTTATGAAAGCAGGCAGATTTTTTTTTTCAGTCTTTCCATTCCTGTACTTTCCATATATTACCTGCTCCCTTTCTTACCTCCAAACAAAGGGTGGTCTTAATCAGAAAAAAATATATGTTCTCTATCAGAATGCTTGCCTTAATGGTATAAACTTTCACATAAAAGATTAGAGAAGGTGAGAAAAATAATAGGTCAGACCCTCATCTGATGCAATTCAGCATTATTTCATACCTATTGTAGAAAATAATAAACTGGGTAATCCTGGTTGTCTGTATCTTCATTTTCCACCTTGGAAACTAAAGAAAGAATGATGTAATAAAGGTCATAGATATCTATCCTTTATCTGTCCCTAAATGATTAAATGTCCAGAGCATGCTTTCTAGACCTCAAGAGGCAATAAATCGTGTGATGGGGACGCTCTGTGCTGTTATAAATGTGTTCCTTTTGATGCTTGCATTCTAAAAGATTTGAAATTTTACTTGGCGGTGAGCATTACTATTGCTGTGTGAGCAATCAATGCATGCAGTTGAAGCACTGAAAAATGGAACATTGTTTCTCCTCTGGAACTTTTTCTTTTAGATAAGTTTCACCATCCATGAGAGAGAGCACTGGATCAGCCAATGTTCAAATGTTTCCTCTTTCTCTTAGCCTTTATGCTTCATGAGCAGTTTGACATGGTGTTAGCTCAGAAGTAAATGCTGATTGGCAGATACACTGTGCCAGTGTAATTTGCTAGATGGAAATTTTATGGTTTGGGAAAAGAGAAGAACTTATGTGACAGGCTGTTTATACAAACAAACAGTATCTGTTTGAAATTGTTCCTCTGTTTGTAGAGTTTATAAGTAAGTGTCATGGATGGATTGCTGGGGAGAGAAACCAGTGAGATCAAACCTGCATGAAAAATACAATTTATCACATGGCTCTTTTTTTTAAAAGGACAAACACCAAATCTAGGTGTACTATATTGAGCTAGTGTTTTTAACTGTTTTTAAGGCAATAGCACGTGAGGGAGGTAGGTGGATAGTGCCCACTCCTACATCCTTTTGACTCTCCAGGTCAAGTGACCAGGTATTCATTTAGAGATGCCATGACTGGGGCAGATTTCAGCCTAAAAGGCTTAGACTCACATCTCTGGACCTAGTGAGAAGCTTTAATCTTTTTATCACCATGACCTCTTCTCTTGTAGTGAATGCTGTAAGCAGTGGTGCTCAAGGTTGTGTCCCCATGGGCCAAATGAATGGCACAGAGCCAGTCTGTGGGCTTGATTGGGCCCTGCACTGCCCTCACACAGCGATCTGACTCCTCCACCTGGCTCCTCCACTGGCACTCCTCCACTGGGACCCTGCACCACCTCCACCTGGCTGGGACCCAACTCTAGGGGCCTTGTCCCTCTCCTACCCACTTGGGATCCGGCTCCAGGGTCCCCACATCTCTCCTGCCCAGCTCCCATGTACTAGGCTTGGGCCCTGTGTGCCCAGTTTAGCATGAAGGACCACAGCCAACAAGGATCTTCACAGATCCATGAAGAACCCCACAGGCCTGATGGCACAGCACTGGCCCACGAGTTCAGGGTTGAAAAGCCCTGATATAAGCAGTTAATAGACATGCCATTATTCCAGGGTCTCACTGTTTGCATCATTATGGGCATAAAATGTTTTTTTCCTCCTGCAGTCTTAATTTAATTTCTGTGTTAATTATGGATTTTTTTGCTTTGACAAATGTCAATATTTAAAAAAAAGTTTTAGGGGGATTGGGGCTACTGGAACAGCCTGAACTAGATTAAGGTTAGGGGAAGGTTAAAGAACAGGCAAGGTTTGGGGCTGTGTTTATGGTTGCAGCCAGTAGGGCTCCCCAAGCTAGGTGTAGTGCAGAGGTAGGAAGGGCTCTACAGCTTAGTGGAGTGAGGGTGGATTATAGTACTCTCATTAGGGTTAGAATTGCAGGGGCACAGTTGTGGGGCCCCAGAATACAGCACTCCAGACAGTCTTTGTCCAGCATGACTTATAGGGCATGGCTACATGTGCATTTAAGCATGCCTAAATTTAATGTGCATTAGCTTAATGCACATTAAGTGGATTTAGGCAGGTGTCTACAGCTGCAGGAATTAAAGCGCATTAACGCTGTGTGTGTGGACTGACTTGGGACTAAAGTTAGTCCCAAGTCAGTCCACACATACAGCATTAATGCACTTTAATGTGCCTACATGTGTGTTAATGCACTTTAACTATTCATCATTCTCATGCATGTTAGGGACACGCACATGTAGATGCTTAGGCTAATGCACATTTTAAAGCATCCCATCTGGATGCACCCAATAGAGTATTACTGCAATGATGCAACTTTAGATTTTCTAAGTTGGAAAGGGATCTCCAGGACAGACAGACTAGAGATGACCTAAAACAACCTTTACCTCATCCTCTCCTCAGCTGCATCAAGTGTGAGGTGACTAATGTGAAAGATCATGGCTATGGAAAAGCATAAGTACTTGGAAGTAAAGGGCAGCTGCTGCTTATATGCTGAAGACTCATCTGAGGCTTTTAAGTGAATATCCTGAGAAGGGGTCCCCCTGTAATTCTCCCCCTACTGCAGACTGCTAATATTGTTATCTTCTCTCTCAGTTACTGGGCTGCTGTTTTGCAAAAGCCCAAGCATTAAGAGTGCCACTTGCTTTGAAGAAATGCCTTTGAAACTTGACTCAGACCCAACTGTCAGAGATATATTAAAAAAAAGAGTTAGACCTGATTTCTAGTTCCCAGAAATAAGCTGATTTGAGCACCTAGTTTCTGTGTACCACTTTAAATACAAGGTAAATAAAAATAATATATTTTATTACCAAACTACATTCTTATTTCAGTGCAGGGACCTTTGAATTGTTGGGTCAAAAAAAGTTCAAACTTCAGTCCTTTGAAGTCCACACTCAGGCACTTAAGTAAGTGATCTTTTCATTCAGTGACCTGCTCCTTTGTTGAAACTGTGGTCTTAGTTGCAAAATAAATCAGCTGACACATTTTCAATGGTGCTAAACAATCCAACCTCTCCCTGATATCAATGCAAAATAGAGATGGCTTTGCCATATCTCAGGGTAGATGTGGCCAACAACAAAAATAGCTCTAATACAAGAAGAGCCTATATGCCCTATTAACTAGTTCTAGTCTTTTCTGTCCACGCACCTAGAACCACAGAAAGCAGAGACTATTTTTCAACTGTAGCATGTAGTTGTCCATTTTGCTGAGCTTTCAAAAAACTCCACAATCCATATGAAGACTGACTCTCTGGATACTACATATACCTTTCCTACTCTGACAAAACAGCAGATTAATTCTACACATCTGGGAAATCTTATTCAATACCATCTCACAATGCTTGTAAAAGATAATTGGAGAAAAAAAACAGTTTACCACTTATGTGGAAAATTCTACACCCATATAAAATTATTTTTGTGTGTGCTTGCAATTACAAATTGAAAAGTTTAGCCAGCTCTAAACTCTAATTTTTAATTTTTTTTATGCAATTGAAATTTTGAAATGTAAAATATTCTAACCAGTGATATTATTCTTTGACTAAAAGGGGAAAAGAAGGAGACTACCAGTTCTTTTACAAGTTTTTTGAATTAGTTAATTCAGTAATCACTTTCAGCTACATCATGCTTTACTCCATTTTAATATTTGACTGGAAAAGCTGCTGGAATTTTTTTGAAGTGTTGCTCATTGTTAGCACATCCTACTTGTGCTTTTTTGCCTAGGCTGCTGCTATTTATCTTTTCTTGTTTGGCTGCTGCAAACTGGGTTTTTTTCAGTAAGCTTTAGACTGATTCTGTTCTCTCACCTGAAAGTTTTTATAGCAAAAACAGCTATCATCTCATCCACTCAAAACAGGTAACAAGTAGCTCTGAATATTGTGAAAAGTAATGAATAGCTTTCCACTGGCAAATACTAAAAAATGCTTTAGTTCCCACGCAAAGCAATCTCATTCTTTGATGCCATGGGTGTCAAAGATATGGGTCATGGGCTGCAGGACTACTGGTGATCACCAGAAGTTGGGGAACTTGCTCTGCTGCAGAATCAAGGACCTTTGTCCATGCTGGGCATGGCCAGCAGTGGCAAGCATGGCTTGCTGCCCCTGAACTCACTCCCCTAGACTTGCCACCAGTACCACTGCTGCAATAACCACTGCAACAACCACCACGCCCTGGACTGGATCCAGTCTACAAGGAGCCCTGTGGTCTCGATCTGGCCTGGAACCCCAGTTGAATTTTTTACACTGAGTATTTTACACAGAGAAGGATCGATTTTGATCTCTGTTCCACTGCTATGTATTCATATACTCCACTGATGGAGTAACTCTTCAGGGGCTGATGACAGTTATATCATACCACACACAGAAGACATCCATCCTATTCAGCAGTATAAATTATTTCACATGGACCTTTGTTCTATTTGTGACCAGGTGCAATTTCTCTATCCATTAGCACAAGGAGTACATAATAAGAACACTGCAAAAGACAGCCATCAGGCCTAGGAAGCTTATGGATCTAAGGATACAGAAAGGTCACAACAGGAATTCACAAGATGCCCATAGGTAGATTCCCTCAGTCATAACAATTATCCATTGCTATAAGATGACATATAATCATGTGTTAATATTAAGGGGAGTCCAGCTAGATAAGCAATGAGGGATGAGCAATGAGGAATGTTATTTTGGAAACTTAGCTTACATTCTGTGTATTGTCACTTGGCAATGGCATATCTTTATTGGGCAAGATCAGTGCTAAGAGCACATGTGAACAAGTGATTGGTGGCAGTGAAACATTTTCATTTTTAAAAACAATAATGCTGTGGCCTGCCAGGTTCAGCTAAATCAAGCACTTCACTACTCCAAAGTTAGTTCTCAGAGAAGTTTTATCATGTAGTTATCAACTAGAGGCATCTACATGAGACGCTTTACTGCGCAGTAGATTAATCTATTACTCAGTAAAGCATCACTGTCTACATTTGCAGGATATTTACTGCACAGTAAATTCGACTACTGCACAGTTAGCTAGTACCTGTAAATACAGGTACTAGATTATCAGTGCAATATTTGCTGCACAGTGGGAGTGTCTACACGTATATTTACACTGGCTTAAGTTTACTTTGCCGTGAGTGCGACTAGGCCAGCATCTACATGTGCAGGTGTTAAAAAGCATTAACGCTGTGTGTGAACTGACTTGGGAGGTATACAGAGCTGCTCTGGGGTGAGTGGGGGCTGGGTTCCTGTCTGCACCCAGTTTCCAGAGCAGCCCACACTGGGCTAAACAGGGGAGCTGCTGGCGAGCCCTGTGCCCCCTTATCCCCCCACCCTAGCAGGAGGCTCACCAGCAACTGCCCCTGCAGCCAGCAGAGTTCTCCTGGCCCTGTGCACATTGGGATTGGTTCCATGCCCCTTGCCAGCACCCAGGATGGTGCTGGAGGGTGGCGTGGGTGTACTGGATTCCCCCCTAAGGTTGGGGGACTCCAATACACCCACCCCACCCTCCAGTAGGGGCTGAGAAACCCCTAGACTGAACTCCCTCCGCTCCCTTTCCCCCCACCCATTCTGAAAACAGCTTGAGGCTGGTAGTCAGAGCAGATAAAAGTTACAGAAGATGCTCTGTTTTGAAACATCTTTATCTGACCCCTCATGCAATGAGGGTTCAGATTTTCACCTGACTGGCCATTTTAAACGGTCTGCAGCAGTGCACTTGTGTTTGGTCATGGTTATAGACCATTTTCTGTGACCAGATTGTGCAAAAATTGTCACTTCTGCCTGTGCCCTGAGTTCTTGCCTTCTCTGCTGAAACTACTAGTAGGAATATTAGCTGTATTGGTGTTTTTTGTGCAGCAGACACCTATTGACTTGAAGTTGGATGGATACCACCAATTAGCTTTCCAGAAATCATTCATCAAAACAAAACAGCTCCAATGGCACAAGGCAGTTAATCATACTCTGCAGTAGATGACTTTCCTCCCTAGGGCTATCAGGCTGGTACTTTCCAAGAGAAGTACATTCTTTTGAAATAGGAAGAGCTTTTTAATAATATAATATAGTCTACACACACTGCAAAAAAAAAAAAACATTTAGGAGGGAGACCTAAAAGAGCTCCAAAGCATCAACAGAATTCCTGGAAGGGTTTAAAGTCAAAACTGCATGCTTTGATTCAAAACCTCTTCTGTAAACTGCTCACTAAAGCATGGATGGACCTTAGCTACTGTCAATCAGCATTGCTCCATTTATGTCAGTAGGCCTCCACTGATTTACACTAGCTAAGAATTTGCTCCAGTATCATCTTCTAAAGTTCAGAGAAACAAGTTATCCTTAAGATATGTCAAACCATTTAGAGATTACCGGGGACAACATAACTGACAAAATGGCAGAATTCAAAGCCATTGACCTGTTTTCACTTTTACTAGCATTTACCAATGGGCAAGTCAACTTTTCCAGATAAAAAAACTCCCAAAGTTTTCTCAAAACTATGCGTCTGAGTATGCTTTGTTAGTGTCACACCCTTTAGGTGCAACATAGATTCATATTAAAGCAATGTCTTTCATGCAGCTAGTGAAGCACAATGTCCAGCATAATAATCAGCTGGTTTTCTTTCATATCTCTCTGTATGGGTATGAGAATACAGCATTGCTTTGTCACTAACAGGAAGAAAACAAGCCCTTATAGACCAGAGTTGTTGACAAGACTTAATGACTAAGAACCTCTTATAGAGTAAGACAGGAAATGATTCTGATGTTTAAACAGTACATCCCTCACAGTGGCATAAGGTGAGCGACTTCTGTTCAGCAGGAAGTTAGCCCATAAAATAACCAAGTGCCAGATCAAGGTATGTACAAAATGAAACCTCATGTAAATGGGGCTTTGCATTTCACTGTCTTCCCTAATGTAAATTAAGACACACCTTTTGCAGCTAATATGCATAATTTACTAAATTATGCATAACAATTAAGCATCCAACTAATGGTATCGTTACTTCATTTTCTTCTTGGTGACTCAGAAGGATCAACTTCTATTGAGAGGAAAGTCGAGTCACAGTGGGCATGTCTACATGTGCTTTAATGTGCAAGAGCCTATTTTAATGTGTATTAAAGCATCACTAAACCCCTGTCACCAAAAAAAAGGCATTTTACATGCGCTTCTGGAACGTCAGGTGCTTTAATTAGCAAGCTGCACCAATTAAAAGTGCCCGACACCACATCAGGAATACCTGGATCAGCAGCACAGTGCACCTCTGCACTGAGAAAATGGTGGCATGCTTTGAATTAAAGCACATTGAACATGATTTAGTTCAAAGTGTGCTGCTCCCATTTTCTCAGCACAGAGGCATACTTCAACACTGATACACGTGATGCATGAGGCTGTCAGAGCGTGTCAATTTACCTGCTCCAGCAGACTCGATTAATCGGGCCTGCTCCAACCTATTGGCCTTCCAGCATGTTGGAGCAGGCTCCTCACATGTGTGTGAGGGCCTGTGCTTTTTAGTTGATATGCATTAAAATAGGCTAATGTAAATTAAGCATCCCTTAAAAACTGGGCACCTATACACGTGGGGAGGCTGCTCCAATGCACTGTAATTACAGCATGTTGGAACAGACTCAATTAATCAAGTCTGCTGGAGCATGGCAATTACATGCTTCAGCAGATTCCAGTGTCATATGTATCAGCATCTTTGTGCTGAAAAATACCAGCAGGGCACTTTAAACTAAAGCTCATTTGATGAGCTACAGTTCAAGTGCCCATGCCACCATTTTCCAGCATGTGGACACTAATACATGTGTTGCTTCAGGCACTTTAAATAGTGCAGGTCTGGGAGCTGCACTAATTAAAGTGCCCTCCTCTTCCCCCCCACCATCTTCCAAAGCATGTCTATAAACTCCCCATAGTCTTTAGTTAATGCACATTAAGACAGGCTAATGAACATTTTCCTAGTACCTCACAATGGAGATACTAGATTTAATGCGAGTTAACTAAAGTGCATGAATACACGTGTAGACATGCTGTCTTTTGCTCTTGAGAGCACTACTGAAACTGCCAAGTAGTTTGTGCCAATAAAAAGCTCTTTTGTTTTTCTTTCCTAAGACTATCAGAATCTTTATTTGTATCTTAATAATGAAAGATTTCACTATCAATCTTTTGGCTAATCCTGATTGGGAGATACAATCTTTTCCATAACCCCCAAAACAACAATGATCCTTTCTGGCCAATGACAAACAACACTGAGTATTTGTTCTTGTTGGCTTTTTTTTTTTTTTTTAACTCCAGGTTTCTTTTGATATCACAGATGCTGGGAGCTCAGTGCTGGAGATATCAAATGGATTTACCAAGCACCAATTTTAGCAGCTATCGGGGTAGGTTTCATTCATACAATGTTTAAGTAAATGGTTTATTGATCTGCTGTTTCATTTTAAAAGTCTCTAGCTCTGCTGAAGAGGTCACGGGTTCTCAATGGAGAATGAAGTAGGTGGTTCATATTAGGCGCATCCACTCATGCAATTAATACAATTAAATATACTCCAGTTCAATTTGCACCAGAGTAAACTAATTCCGACATCACTGTCTACATGTATATTTACGCACAGTAATTTACTGCAGCATAGAACAGACCCTGTGTCTGACAGGCCTATCATACACTGGAGTGAATCTGCTGAGCACTAATAGTGGTGCATGTGTGGATAGTGATACTTTACTGTGTATTAAATTAGTCTAATGAGCAGTAAAAGGGACGTGGAGATCTGCCCATTATGAACTAACCCAGAAGATTTGCCAGGAAAATAGCATCAAGAAATGAGGTTGATCAAAGTAGAATTATCTATAGGAATGGATGAACAGAGTAAGAGGTTTGGCTCAGGTCAGATAAGCATTCCATATTTCAAGTAATTTTCATAATTATTCAGATCTTTTGAGTCTACAAAACCACCCGGAAATTGCCCAAGAATAGGCTTTCGTTTCTGTTATTCTCTGACCTGCCCAAGAATGCTAAAGAAATAACCTTTTATTACATATTTGATCACCTCTGTTATTCTGTCCCAAGCAGAATCAGGAAGTGCAAAGGACAGTGAAAATAAAAAGCAATTTAAGAATAAGATTAATCACACTGGTTTTAAACTCTAGGGGGGAAAACGTCAAGTTTAAGTGAAAGCACTTTGCTGTTTGTCATTGCTGATGGAAATGGTCTTTTCCAATTGTAGTCTAAAGACAACATGTTCAAAAACACCTAAGTAGTAGCAGCCAGAGTCCACATTTCAAAGCTGACTTAGGCACTTGGGTCCAGAGCCCAGATCTGCAACTTAGATGTTTTTTGGGGTTTTTTTTACCCTTTCAGGAGCCTCACTACATCATTTTGGCACCAGTGACATTTTCAAAGCTACTGCTCAGTTGCCTCCTAACCCCATTGGTGACTATGTTTAAATGTAAAAAAAGCCCAGAAAATGAAACATTTAATTTGACTCAAAACAATGTCTTTTGTTCCAGCAAGAAAACTGAAACCTTTTCATATCAGGTCTACTCAAAGTAAACATTTTCTTTCAATTTTTTGAAGTTTGGCAGCAAACCAAACCAGTCCTTCAGTTAACAAATGGCATAATATCATCTAACAGACATAAATGGTAAAACATTGTATAATTCAGTAAGGAGTTTGACAGAAAAACAAAGAGGGGAAGAACATATTAATGAATAGAAAAAGTTACTGATATTTCCTAATATATTATAATAAAAGATCCTCGTTGCAGTTTTAGATCCAGCCTTCATGTTTTCATCTTCCATTTTAACTCTTTAAATGTTCAAGTTGTAAGGAATCTGTTGACAGCTCAGATGGGGAAAATGAGGTGGGTATCCAACATTCTAAGGACCCTGTCCTAATGCTCTTTTACTCATGAAAGGGAATAGCAACAAGTCAATATTTACAGCTGTAAAAATGTTACTGAATAAAATGGCATCCATATCCACAATAGTCTAAGCTATGGACAGTACCATGCACTCTTTTTTGTGGTCAAAACATGGAAGAATAATAATAATAACAACAATAATAATACAGCTTCCTAACTTGTAGGACTTCATGCCTCTTCTGCAAATAATCAATTATTTTCTTTTTAAGCAAACCTAAAAAACATTTTTTTTCCCCCCAACAAGTAACACTGACCAGTATGGGCTATTTCAGAGTATGGGGTGGGGCTGAGCAACAGAATCAAGGAGTCTAAACAGAGTACAGTTGGCCAACAGCTCCTTTTAATTTCTATCAGGGGTGCTCAACCCCAGGCTCATGGGCCAAATCTAGCCTGCAGAGCCATGGTTTCCAGCTGTTGGCTCTGCACAGGTAGGAAAATTTGGCAGTGAGGAGGTGGTTCCCCTACTGCCAAATTACCAAGCCCCATGCAGCCAATCGGGCCCAGGTCAGTCCCATCCCTGCGGCTGGATTGGACCTGTACAGCCCCTCCAGTGCAGCCGGATCAGGGCAAGGATCCCCAACTGCCCTGCATGCTGGATAAAGCCCCTGACACGCCAGCCCCATGCTGGATTGGGCCCACCAGCTGAATCTGGCTCATGGACAGACTTGGCACTACTACCCATCTGAAAAGGTAGGGTACGACCAATTTATACCGATGCAACTTCATGAATGCAACAGCATTCATGCCTGTGCTGCTCTCAACTGTGTGTTCTGCTGAGCCCTGATATGATGCCATAAAACTCCATTAAACTGAAATATTTTTAAAGGGTAGTTGAATACTGAATTTTCATTGTGCATCAATCCAGTGTGCTTTGAATTCATTCATTGTGCTTTTCAAAGATACTTCTGTAACTGGAACACACATGTCCATAAAGTTAATTTTGTTTGCTACAACAGAAGCAAACAAAGCTAGAAAGAAATCCTCAAGCAGAGCTTTTTCCTCTTTTATCATAGGTCTATCCTCCTCCATCTTGAGACACATTTATTACAGATCCCTTCTGTATATAAAAATGAAGTATTAATAGCTGCACAGCAGTTCTAGTCAAAGCCCCTCCTCTCTCTGAAGAGCCCAATTGTAATAAATTATCAAAATTGTCCAGATACTGAAGTATTTTTTTTTAATCATCTGTGATTTTAGATTTTCCATTGAAATGCATTTAACTTCATACCTGTGAGTAAAATATAGTCCCTAGTTGTTACCTACTTCTGTGCTTGATCAAAACCGTTTTTTATCTTAAGAAAACACTTTGGAAATTGGCCATAATATGGAATATCTGTACCTGACAGGATTCAAGTTAGGCAGTAGTAAGTTAGGTGTTAGGACAGGTTAACATAGAAGATCTAGATTCCAATTCAATTTGCTTCCTGAGTGTGAATGAGTTTGGTTGCTTCAACTTAGCCTCAAGAGGTTGTTGGTCAACACAAAATGATCATGTCTGAGATCTTAGTCTAGTGTGATAAATTAGTGATAAAAAGTGACCAAATGCCAGCAAACTGTGCTCGCTGCAAGGGGAAACAGCGGGTGCAGCCCAATTAGCTGTGCGAAGCATGCATGCAGCAAAATCCCCGGCTCATGCAGCTCAGAAAGCACACGAATGAAAGAGCCGATCTGATGGGCTGTTGGGGCAGTATAAAAGACAAAGCCCGGGAAAGGAAAGGTGGGACCACACATAGCATCGGGAGGCCTGATCACCCTCACCAAGGTCCTGCATCCATGGTTTTCTCTTTTCCCCCGGACACTCCCATCGGATAGTCTGCAGTGGATAGATAATCAAGAGCTCTTGGGTTCCTTACTGTTGAGGTTTTTCGGTTGTGGCGTTTACTGTGGAGTTTAAAGGGAATTGCCGGCATGGAGTGGGTACAAGGCTTGGAGTGCCTCACGGTGGTATTTGGAGGAGTGGATATGAAGCGTTGAAGTGCCTCACGGTGGTATTTGGAGGAGTGTGTCAATGGTGTTCAAGTTGTAAGTAAAGTATTTATTTCATTATATCAGCTTTGGATTTCTTATTCAAGACAGGAAAGGAGTAATAGGGTGAAACGTTCCTGAATCCTGTCATCCCCGGCCTGCTCGACTTAGGGATTAATCTCCCCCCCCATTCCTTCCTCACAACTAGTAGAAAGGACTCACAAGGTGAGAAATATATGCACTCAGAGGATTTATGCAGATTCCTAAATTTCAATACTGCATTTAGCTACGTGTTGTCATTCAGTATGTTATTTTCATTGTGATGGTTCTCCTGGCCAGAAGCAGGGACATGCATTACTTCTGGCTCTCCTCATTGTGTGCAAGTATTTTGCTTTATTCAAGTATTTCCATCATGCCCTTGTCTCTGACTTCATGAAATTGACTTTATAATATAGAGTTGGGAAGCTGATGGTGAGAGAATGATAGATTCAGTTGGAGTAAGTAGTATGAAGGTAGGTTTGAGAAAATGAGCATTATCCCTAATCCAGGGGCAGGCAATTATTTCAGGTGGAGGGTGACTTCATGAGGTTTGGTGAGCTGCTGAGGGTCGCATGGGTAGTCCCACCCCTTGATGGTTTCCCTGCCCCCTGGTTGCCATCTTGGAACCAGAAGTCCCACCCCTAACAGCTGGCCTTTGCCACTGGAAGTCTCTCCCCTGGCCCCCTGGAAACAGTCCGGGGGGGGAGGGAAGGGGGAGGCTTGCCATCTTAGAACCAGAAAAAAAAAATGATACACTAAAAGTCAAACACCTGCTATAACATATTTTAATTTGATTACAAAAATATTTTTGCCATGATTTGTGTTTCTGTACTGTATAGAGAGGTAACTGCATAATAACTCAGTAATAAATTCTGAGTCTTTTACATCATGTAGGGGGTTGTGGTTGGCATGTGTGCTTGTATGGTGGTGTGTGTGTGTATGACAAGGTGTGGGGTGTGTATAGTGGGGTATGGCTGTGGTGGGAATTTGTGAGGGGGTGTTGCTGTGTTGGGGGGCAGTTTGTGGCATTTGTGGGGTATGAATGTGTGGCTCTAGAACACACTGTCCTCTCCTGCAGTCAATGCAGGCAACACTCTGTGCGTGGGGAAGAGAGAGTGAGGACCCCTCCCACACACTCCACCCATGGCGCAGCAGCAGATGGGGGCACTGGTGCCTGGCTCTGGCCAGTGCTGCATATCACAGTGAAGAGTGCAACCCCCCACTGTGCTGCCTCTATTGCAGGCACTCCCACACTTGTGTGGCATGGGAGGGAGGTCCCATGCACTGAAGCTGGCTGCTTTCCCCACCTCAGCCAGCTGTAGTGCCTGGGGCTTCCCTCCCATGCCTGAGTGCCCCTCCTGCTGCTGCCCCCACTGCCTGCCAGGGCTCAGCACTAAGGGGTGTGTAGGAAGGGTCCCCATACCCCCCACCCTCCATCATACCCATACCCTGCCCACCTAAGTTCTGCACTGCCCCCACCCACTAGGCACAGGCTCTGCACTGCCGCCAGCCCCAGCCACATGCTGCATGTTTCCACCCAGGTGCAGCTCCCCCCTCCGCACCCCCCTGCTTCCCCACATGCTGCCCCAAGGGAGCAGGATATTGGGGAAGCCTACAGCAGCAGCCTCACCCGGTGCTAGTGAGGCTAGGTCCTTCCACCCACAAGGGTGGGAGTGAGTCATAAGAAGGTACGTTGAGGGTGGATGCAAGCACCTTGCTCTCACCCTCACAGGTGAAAGGGCTGGGCAGGGTACAATTCATTACGGGGTGCCAAAGGCCAGACAAAAAAGTGCCTGATGGGCTGGATCTGACCCATGGGCTGGATTTTGCCCTCCCCTGCCCTAAACACAGCCCAAGCTCTAAAAAACCCAGCAAAGAGTTAGTGTGATCTAAAGTTGCATTAGCTTGTTCATAATCTCTGAATGCGAGATGGCAAAAGTGACACCTGTGAAACTGCCCAAGGGAACAATCATGAGTATCTGAGTGAGGGCTGTGCAAGGGACCTGCTGCAGGTAACTGGTTTGGGAGAGCTGTTTGATCATCTGCTCCTTACTAGAGAGTTACATTTACTATGGAGTACAATCCAGAGTTAATTACTCTATAATAATCTTCCTGTGCGTGCACACCCTACATCCTTCTTTTTGTAGTCCTTTTCTTTCTTTTTATATTGAAGTTATTTTGGGTGGTTATCATCTACAGTTCATGGCTATAAAACAGGAGTAAATCCTTTAAATTTAGTAGAATGCATTCTCAGTCACACTTAGACTTTTTTATACCCATTTTACAGTATAAAGAGGCCTTCAACTGAGTGTAAATTTCACTTTATACTGCTAAAGTGGTATAAAAAGGCCTCTTAAATATCAATGGGAATCCAGCTCAGTGATGCACCTCAGTCTAAAACCAGTGTAAATGAGCCAACATTCACATCAACTATACATACATTCATAGTTTTTTTATGCCAGAAGAGACTTCTGTGATCACCCAGTATGATTTTTTGCATACTACAGGCCAGAAGACTTCCACTGATATTTCCTATTTCAAGTCCAAAATTCTGTTAGATTTTTATTTAAAAAAAATACCCACTGCCTTTTATATCTGAAGAGACTCTGAAGCTGTAATCACTATATCCTGTTCTAAATTTGTTCTAGCACTGCTGCAAACAAGGAAGTGGCAAGAAATATTTGATAATAGAGACTCTAGTGCTATACACTGCTCTGAAGCATTTTTGGAATAGCCAATACATTTCTGATACTCTTGAAGAAGGTAAATATAACAGTAATAATATCATCCCAGAAATGGCCAGGCTCAACTCATGCCTAAGCCCCAGTTCTATGGGTTCAATTCAATTATATACAATGCTGACTAATTCTTGATCTGATAATCTTACACCACTTTTATTCTTGACTTGTTCCTTTAAATAAAAAAATTACACCATTGCAATTGATGAAGGGGCAAAGAGTAAAAGGCTTGGGCCCTGCATGAAAAGATGTCTTGAGTTTAGGCATTACTAAACCTACATGTACAATGATTTCAAAAGTCTTTAACCAAGAAGGATATACCTCCATATTCCAGATACTTATTTCTGGAGCTGTTACTTTGCTGATTTTAGATGTCATAGTAGCAATGATGACCTAATCCAAAGTTGCTTGAAGTCAATTGGAAAAATATTCCCATCTGACTGATTGCACTTTAGAGAGAGGCAGGTTGCCATGAAGCTGGAATTGGAAATGCTCCTTACAAATCCAGTTTGATTCATGCAAGTGGGAGTTTGCCATGGGGGAAATCAAGCTCTTAGTTCCACATGTTTCTGTTAACAATCTGCCATGGAATTCCAGATAATAATGGAACATAACTATTAAATTCTCAAGTTTATCCCCTTGTCAGTGTAGTGTATGATCCCTCAGAGTACTAGATCTTTTTAAACTGATACAATAAGCCTTTGATTGCTTTTGTGTTCACAGTGATATCAAATCCACCCTGTAAAGAGGGCAAGACAATTTTATGCAGCGATGTGTGTTTGGAAACATGCATCCTAAAGCATGTTATACACCTATACAAGTGTAAATCGTCTACACCAAAGAAATCTTGCTCAAGTTGTACATGCAGTGGGTGGGAGCAAAGCCCTGCATCTACATAAATAAGATACTATAGCAAGTGCCTGTCCCACAGGTGGCCCTTCAGCCCTTGCCAGATTGGCTCCCCTTAGGGCCCTCTCCCTTTTACTTTCTTGCCACACCTTGATGTTATCAATTTTTAATGAAAAGTAAGCTGCCTTGGGGCTTTCCAAGCCTGGTGTTGCTCTTAGGAGCTGCTCATGGTCATTGCCTTAGGGGCTAGTTCTGTGGTTTCCATCCTCCCCGATACCCACTCCCATGCCTTGCAGGTGATCTGCAAACACAACTCTTGTGTGCTGGTAGACCCCAGGCACTGGAGTTTCCCTTGACACACTCTAGTTCCCCCCTAGGCACTGGCCCCTCTTGGGCTATCCCCCTCCAAGCACCGGACCTTCTCCCAAATACCGAGTTCATCCTGGGCTCAAGCTCTCCCTCTCTGTGGGCCCCAGGCCTATCTCTTGCAAGACCTGGTCTGACCCTATGCTCCACCCCTCAGTGGGCTCCAGCTCTCTTCTTCTGGGCCCTCTCTCTCTTCCTTGCTGAGCCAGTTGGGACCTGTACCTCCTTTTCAGTCCCCTCCATAACCACCAATTGTTCACCAACAAACAGCCTTCTCAGGCCATTACCCCCAGGCGTGCCTCACCCCTCTCAGGCCCTACTCTCTTTGCTAGCTGGACTTTGGGCCTCTGGCCCTCTGCTCTCTGCCACCCCTCCAGGTTATGGGCTTGCCTGCTTCTGTTCCTAGGCCTGGCCTGCTCCTGAACTCAGTGCTGCTCACCCCATCCCAGCAGTTACCTCAAGAGCCCTGCTGCCAGGAGGTCCGCTCCCAGGGCTAGACTGCCTGACCAGCTCAAGCCCTGGGCTTAAGTGCCTTAAACCCAGCACCCTTCCAATCAGGTAATATGCTAATGAGCCCCTGCCAAACCTGCAGGCTGCTTTTCAGGCAGCCCCTCTCTCCTGAAGTGGCTGGTACACCAAGCCAGGCAACCTTACTTATAGGCCAATTTTTTTACACATACATATAACTGCCAATTAACTGTGATAACAGGGCTTCATGTAATGATGGAAAAACTGAACTGGTCTGAAGCTATATCCAATGTTTAGGCAATGGGACTGGTTCCAAGGTGCTCTAATTCCCCAGAGCAGCGCCAAATGCTGCACACCTTTGGGAAGTGAAGATTTCCCTAATTTTGTCTAAAATGATATTGCTACCTTTGTACATTTTCAACTGTCCTGCCCAGATTGAGGCTAATCAGACCATCTTTTCCTCAGCTTCTATGTGGATCGTGATGCATCTCCAGCTGCTCTTACACTGAGAACAGCTGGAGTTAGATGTGAAAGCCCAGACTGACTGGACTGTAAGAATTTGCCTCCACATATCATGCCAGACTTGAAATGCTTCAGGTTTCACATGGATGGCTTTAATGGACTATATTGATTATGCTGATCTTCACCAGCTGAGAATCTGACCCTTTGGTAGTAATCAGAATATGATATGATATTTCAAATGTCACTAGAGCTAGGACTGTTATGCTTCAGCCCAAGTCTGAATTCGTTGCCCGGTATGCGTGAGCCAATATACGAATACCAGTTGGAAGTTTGAAAGAAAAAAAAGTTTTTATT
>JAGPOW010001946.1:215160-231832 GCA_030014935.1 Caiman crocodilus | reverse complement strand
CCTGGCCTGGTACAACTGTCTCCTCCTTATCACTGCAGATGGGCATAATTCACAAAACAACCTTCCAGTCTCGCCGTGTATTCTGTCTCGGGAGGATGGTTTGAGGCCATTTATTAGGTCTTTAGAAAAAATGGCTCGGTTAGTCACAACAGGACCACTTATTCATGCAAGCCCAAATATTCAAGCTCAGTAATTTTCCAAACAATTATCTTATATCAGAGATGAGAAATATATAATTTTATCTTTTCAGTGTTTCCTGTGCATTTCATGATTTTAATTGTTACTTCTATGTTATTGATTAAAAGATATTTTCAAACTTCTCAAGTTTGCAGAGATAACTGTAAGATTACTGACTGTGTATTTTTGTTCTTGCAATACCTCAATATTTTACAGCTGAACTTCATTCTGTTCCTGAATACCGTGAGAGTTCTCGCTACCAAAATTTGGGAAACAAATGCTGTTGGGTATGACATGAGAAAACAATACAGGTAAATCTTTAGAAAGTATGTTATTCAACAGAATGATCCTGATATGACTGGTTAAAAGGGTTGCTTCAGTTCAGTATGAATCACTCAGAAGTCTGTTTAAAGAGTGAATCAGTTCCTGGAATGACGTATAGACCTGAGGAAGTTTGTCTGTTAGCTGAACACTTGTCTAAGGCTAAAAACAGGCTGGTGGGGGATCCATGGCTTTGACTAGCATCAAAGTTATTGGCAGGAGAGTTATTTACACATACGGGTTGAATGATAATTAACTTGAACTAGGTTCATTGAGGGGAGGACACAATTTTATCTTGGTACTTTTCAGGTACTTAGGGTGGGCCAACAGGTTATATAGTCTGTAGGATCCTGAAATAACAGGTTTTGTCCCAGGGAAATCTGTTTTTAACCTAAAATTCTCCCAGACTTTCAGCTAGTTCAATAAAAGATATCACCTACAAAAATCCTTGTTGTACAGTTCCCACAAAACTCTGGGGCTGACAGATTGTTTTACTACGCATGTTTAAAATATCTGGATTGAAAAGCTAACATTGTTTTACAGTTTCATTATCACTGTCAGAGTATGGAAGCATTTCTAAAAATAGCCATTCATTTCTTCATTAATCATTATCTATGCAGCAAGTGCTGCTCAAGTCAGTAGAAGTTTTAAGACTCATAGAATTCTTACAGGGAATTCTCACACTCTCAACATGCCCATCTCTTCCTTTTATAATTAATAACTACACCCACTGCCACTTCCTCAGCATCCAGTTCAACACTTAGATTTAATCCTCCTCCAAATACCTGAGAAAAACAGTAGGTGTTGCAGGTTAACAAATCTGGGGTTGGTGAATGAGAAATAAGGAAGATATTGCAAGCTTAGCTTCCTTCCTAGGAGGTACTCTTCCAGCAGATGTTTGCAATTAAGTCAAGTGAGGCTAAAAGCAAACTTTCTCAGTCTGAACAAATGTGTTTATACCTGAATGCTAGCAAAGAAGAATTTTTCCAACTATTTTAGTTGGTCTAATAAAAGTTACCATATTAACCAAAGACCCTTGTCTATCCACACAAAGAAAGGGAGGTCCCAAACCTCTACAATTCTACAATTAAAGCCAATACCTTGAACTCTACCTGGAAACTCTTGACAGCCATTTCAGGTTTTGATGTACTTGTGTGATGAATTATTTTCTTAAAAATTAGTTGACCACATTCTACACTAGATGTATTTTCCAGTTAGGGCATGAACACATAATATTATGCCAGCAAAATTGCCCTTTATACTGATGTTCAAAAGAAGGTAGAAACCCAATGTACAGCCAGTGTGCAACCAATGCAGACAACACCAGGAAAAAAAAAATCAGCAAAATTGCCCCAAAGTGTAAATTATACTAGGGTACATGAGACTGTGCATCTGCAGCTTGTCCTTGGAGTTCAAAGCAAATATGTTATTACTTGCTTTCATGTCACTTAATGGCAAGGTATTTTAAAAGCTACCTACTGTGGACAGAATTGTAGGATACCACAGGATAGCTGCATATCTGTCTACTCCAGAACCCAGAATGCTTTATAACAGTAAACAAAACCATTGTAAGCTACATAGTGGGCATGCCTACACGTTCATTAGTGCACCATAGTTACTGCACATTTAGTTTAGTACTTCCTTAATGAAGTACTAACTGAATGCACAGTAACTACATTTACTGCACAGTTGTGCTGGCGTACAGTTTTTTTTTAGATGGTTACTGCGCAGTAGTCTAATAACACTGTGCAGCAGCTTATTAGCACAGTTTGAAACCAGAATACTACTGTGCATTGTCATTGGGCTACCATGCAGTAAGCATCTTGTGTAATGATTCCAATGGTAAGTATGGCCATATCTTTAATCTGCACGTATGGGCAGGGAAAAAAAATGTTGTAGAGGGCATACTTCCCCTGTGAGAGATCTGGTTGTTCTGGAAGTATCCTCTTCCTTGGAGATGCAATGCTTCATAGTCTTTTGGCTCTTTGGATCAAAGTGATTTAAGTGACAAAAATGCAGCCAGGGACTATATCCAGTTGCAGGGTATAGTAGAGCCCTTAATTTGCATTATTTTCTTGGAAATAAGGGTATAGCATTGGAAAGGATGTCCTGAGCAATCATGTCCAGTCTCCTGCCATCACAGGCGACCACATCACAATCCTTTTCATAAACTTCTGCTTCATTTTAAATTAGCTTTGTCTCTTGCACCCAAGAACTTCAATTCTTTTACTTTTAGAAAATGTCTGCTAATTTCTACCATATGTTTATTTGTGGCCCCTTTGTACCCATTTATTCTTGTGTAATCATTGTATTTCTCAGCTAAATTATTTTTTTCCTTCCTAGTATTTACACCCTGATGTATTTATGAACAGCAATCATGGCACCATGATTTGAAATCATTTAAAACCTCCTAATATCAGACTTCATGTGACAGTTCTTTCAGCTTTCTAGGATACAGATTACTTTGTCATCTACCCTGAGTACACTACAATATTTTTTCTAACTCACTTGTGGTCATTTCCATTTCCATGCCCTCATTTCCATTATCCATCCTGACTTTGACCCAAATTCAACATCATTTTCCTTATTCAAAACTGAGGCAGAATATTCATTTTATTTGCAAGTCATATCTTGATATCATCTTGACTTCATATCATATCACCTTGGCCTCACCCTGACTCTACTGCAGCCCCGTTTCTTTCCCTGTTATCATTTTATGGTTAAATATGGTTTTATGGTACATGGTTAAAAAAGCTGTTGTTCTAATTTAATATCCTTTGTAAAGTCGAATTCTGTTTGACTTTTGGCAATTTCCATTTTATTTCAACACCATGACCCTTAAGGCATGTTTAGTGCAGTCCACAGGTGTGATTACTAAGGATCCTGGTTGTCTCTGATAAAAATATCTCCAATTTTCAGATTAAAAAGTAACCCAAAATCTACATTTTTTGCAATTAAAATGAAACACCACTATTTATATCTCTATATTAGTGGTGTTTCATTTTGATCACGGAAAAAATATGGATTTGGGGTTACTCTTCTTAATCCAAAAATTGGGGATTATGTTTAAATCAGAGAAAACCAGGATCCCTGGGTGATTACAGTCAATGTAGACATCTCTGCAATAGCTTTAAAGTAGTTAGCTTGGGTGACAGAAGCAGCATAATTCTACTATATGGTGTGAAACATCTCAAGGCATGTTTTCTTGCCAGATCCTAGGTGCATAGGTACATACTCTGCAGTTAACATAGTTAAAATGTAGTTCAACTACATCCACAGAAGTTGCAATCTCATCTCTGTAACATTTAATCTCTGTATTGCATTGTAGACATACTCTAACAAACGGCTTTCTTTGCTGGTCAGTCCCTTTGGCTAGGGACAAACATTAAAAAACCCTGAGCATTAATTGATTCAATCTTTGCAAGTTAGTTTAACCTGCCTAGGTTGAACCGGTTTGCAACCTTGAAGACATTCCTTCTGGACTGAAGAAATGCAGGCACATGCTTGCAGTGACTCAGGCTAAAGGCTAGAGGGTGCTAGAGTAGCCCTCCCTTGCCTTCCACAATGCTGGCTGAGGGTGGGTGTGGCCAGGTCCCAGCAAGGTGCTTTGATTAGGGAGGGGTGTAAATCCCCACCCTCCCTGCACTGTCCCAAGCTTTTCCCCCACTCACTGCTCAAGGTGCAGGAGTGTTGCCAGACCCCTGTCCCAGGCTAGCACTCTGAGCCAAGAGAGGGGAGTAGTGTGCAGTGCATGCATCTGTTGATGACCATAAGCTTTTCAATCTCCCTCTCCCTGTTTCTTCATATGATCTGCAAAAACCATGCCAATAAGCTACTGAACAGTGTTATTAGACTACTACGCAGTAACCGTCACAAAAAACCCACGTTCACTAGAAGTACTGCACAGTACATGCAGATAGTGCGCATTCAGTTAGTACTTTTAATGAAGTACTAAATTGAATGTGCAATAACTACAGAACATTAATTCAAACCAGCAGGGGGATGATAACACAGTGTTTACCAGCCTATCAACAAAACAAAAACCTCTAATTTGTTCAAGCTCTTCTTAAACAGATTTTTCCAAGGAAGGAACAGAGGGACATTACCAGCTGAACTGTTAATTACCTCCAAAAAGCCCTAAGTGAACACTGTTCTGTCAGCGAAATTGGAGACACACACACAGAGACACCTCTCAGCATTAGGTAGCATACCACATGCCTAGGGTCCCTGGGGCTGGGGTGCTGTGGGAGATGGGAGGGAGGGAAGAGGGATCTCTTCTTCAGCAGTGAGGGAAGCTAGGCAGACCCTGCTGTGCCTGCAGTCTCCCTTGGAGCTAAGGCTAGGGAACAGAGGGGTGGGGCCAGCCCTGTTCTCTGGAACAAACAGCCCAGTCCAAGGCTGCAAAGCATTTGGGATGCTGGGGGACTCTGATTTAACTTTAAAAAAAAGGAAGGGATCTGGGACAAGTTGCATAAACCAGTTTGACTCAGATCAGTTAAGTCTGATACTACATTCAACCAGGTTTATCTTAAAGCAGTTTCAGCCATTTTGAAATTAGTTTATGTGCACTGAACTTTTGTTCTGTTACAGGTTTAAGCTGGTTTCTGATCTAGCCTTTATGTAATTCCTTGAAAGCTCTCTTCTTACTCCTAAAATAATTTTTGTTATTGGATCTGGATCCTTTTCTACAACTACCTCATTTGTTTTTTGGCTTTCTTTAAAACCTTACTTACAGACCAATTTTTCTTCATACGTCCATTTAATCTATACTATATCAACTCATGATCCATCAAGTCAAAGTTGTTTTCTATGACAAGCTCACCTATACAGTCCTTACCACTTACCAATGTAAAGTCTAATGTGTCTATTTCCTTTTAACTAAGTGCTTCTGAAGCTTATGAAATTGTAGACCTTTCAGGAAAAAAGAGAAATTATGTTTTTTCAGATTAACATTTAAAAATGTGCATAGGCCTAATTCAGAAGAAATATACTTGATCCATTGTTACATTTGTAGTAAAAGCTCAGGTAGTAAATAATTACTGAAGGATTTCTAACTGGTGTACAAGTAACCCTTAATCAGTAAGTTTGGGGAAAAGAATGAAAGGGGACTTGACGTTTCACACTAGCTTGAGGAAATGTTATTATCCTGCCACACCCTTGTGTTAGAAAATGGTTAGTAAAAATTGTGAAAGAAAAAAATTAATATGTGGTGTGAGGTTAAAAAAAAAACCAACCAATGTAAGATTAGAGTTACCATATTTCCAGTTTCAAAAAAACCCCACTTGTTGGGTAGGGGGGAATGCAGTGATATGCCCATGCCCTGCCCATCTCTCCCAAGCCACAGCCCCCCCAGCCCTGATGCTGCCCCTGACTCATAGTACCATGCCCCTCAGACCATACTAGTGCCCCTCACTCCCAGCCTGCAACCCACAGTCCCTGCTTGTATCCCTCACTCCTGAACCATAGTCCCCTGGCACTGCCTGTGCCCCATGCTCTGGCCCACAGTTCCTGGGCCCCCCTGGAGCCCTTCACTCCCAAGCCACAGCTCCCCTAGCCCAGCTGGTACCCCTCACTTCTGACCCACAGCCCCCTGCCAGAACCCCTGACTCCTGACCTGCAGTTCCCTGCTCCCCCTGCCCTGCCTCGCCCAGTCACCAGAGCCCTAGTGCTACTAGGCTGCCCATACAATTCCCTGATGCCCACAAAGGGCCTCTCTGCCTCTTTACCCCACTGGAGGGGCAGGTGCCTCCCCTGCTTCCCCTGCCCTACTGCAGCCCCAGTGCCCAGACAGCTTCCCCCAGCACCAGCAGGCACCCCACTCCCCCCACACAAACTGTGACACATACATGCGTCCTAAGCCCTGGCCCTCCAAACCCTGCCTCCTCATAGATGTACCTGTATGCAGCTGCCCCACAACCCCAAGCAGCTCCTACAAGGGCAAGCTGGGAAAAACTTGAGTGCTGAGCAGAACATGATCCCAGATATTTGTTGTTATTAAAAAAAAAAAAAAAAAAAAAAGTCACCCAGACAGAGACGGGAGGACTAAAAAAGAGGACATGTCTGGGAAAACCTGGATGTATGATAACCCTATGTAAGACACTTAATGAGTATTTGATCTCCTAGGTGCAACCCACTCCAATTTATATAATAAATGGGCTTCTTGTGATTACAGAAAGTTAGCAAAATCCACCTTGGTTCTGATCCTGGTCTTCGGCGTCCATTATATTGTCTTTGTGTGCCTCCCCCACACATTCACTGGGCTGGGCTGGGAGATCCGAATGCACTGTGAGCTCTTCTTCAACTCGTTCCAGGTGCGAAAGGTAGCAATATAAAGCATTATCCCTCAGTATGTATGTTCATCTCTGATCACTTCTTTCTGGCTCTGCCAGTAATTCACAGTCTTTGATGCTGTGAGAGACTAGAATTCTGATGTTAACAAGAGATCACTTTTTTACAGAGTCCTGAGAGGGTCAGTTATTGATTTCCTGAACCTAGCAGCAGGTGACTGTAATTGTTCATTTAACTCTAGTGGAAATAACACACTATTATTTAGCATGCCATTTGCTTCAGAAAGGATTTGTGAATACTACATTTGGTATGTACATTCTTTTGATAAAATATTTGTGCATTGGATTACTTTTGGAAGTTATGTTTCAGGAATAAAGGTCTGGCATTTTGGTTGCACAGCACAGAAATGTAGATTTTGTTTAATCTATCTGTGAGTGAAATTACTATTACAGCTGGGTTCAAATAACCACTGGTTGATGTGGATGCAAAAGAAAAGGTGAAACAGTCAATCTCTGAACTGAAATGATGTGGAGAATGGAGCTGGTTAGGAATCTTCCATTAGAATGATCTCCTAACAGAAATACTTATTTTTCAAAACCAAATTTGCATGGAGAAATTTTCATTGAAAATTTCAATTTTCAGCAAATTTTGATTTTCCTTTTTGGAAAAGCAAAATGATGGCTCCCTGGCAGCCCATCTGAACGGCTCTTGGAAATTTCACAGTCTGCCTGCTAGTGCTTGGGCTCTATTCCTCCCTGCTTCTTGGCTTCCATCATCCCTGTCAAGCCTTACAGTAGTAGAGTAGAGAGTCCAAAGGCTGGACTGTTCAGCCTCAAACTGCATGCCTGAAACATGGGTGTCAATTTCACCTTCTGAAAAAAAAAAAAAAAAAAAGTCAGCGAAGGCCTCCCCAGCAGCCTGCCAAACAGAATGTTGCAATTTTCTCTCCATTTCTCTCAAACAATTTCTTTTTTTCTGGCAATTCCTTAAAATTGTTATTTTAGATTTTTTTTTTAACCTCAATTCAGAGGTTTAAACAATGGGACTGCTTTATTTTGGAAGGTATTTCCATTTTTTAAGCCAGCTGTACCAGAGTTGCCACCTTCCATTTCCTCACATAACTGTTTAAACTCCACATGGGCTTGCCAAGTAACAGAAATTGGAGTGAGCTTAGAATACTTTGACTTCCTTACCCATCAATGCTGACCTTGTGAAGGAACACCTTGAGAAGCTGGACACCTTCAAGTCATCTGGCCCTGACAGTTTACATCCGAGGGTACTCAAGGAGCTGGCAAGCATCATAACTCAGCCACTGGCATGGATCTTCAAGAACTCATGGCACTCTGGTGAAGTGCTCAAACACTGGAAGAAGGCCAATGTGGTGCCTATCTTCAAGAAGGGGAGGAAAGTGGATCTGGCAAACTACAGGCCCATCAGCCTGACCTCTATCCCAGGGAAGGTCTTAGAAAAGATTATCAAAGAGGCCGTCTTAACGGGCTGGCCAATGGCACCATCCCAAGGGACAGCCAGCACGGGTTTGTTGCGGGTAGGTCTTGCTTGACCAACCTTATTTCCTTTTATGACCAAGTGACCTATCACTTGCACAAGGGAGAGGAGATTGATGTCTTGACTTCAGAACAGCCTTCAATGTGGTATCCCAGGATCACCTCTTGGCAAAACTGGCCAACTGCGGCCTCAGCTTCACCACAATCTACTGGCTGGGGAACTGGCTCCGTGGTCAGACCCAGAGGGTGGTGGTTAATAGAAGTCAGTCACCCTGGTGCCCTGTGACCAGTGCGGTCCCTCAAGTCTCTATCCTTGGGCCAACACTATTCAACATCTTCATTAATGATGTGCACATTGGTATCAGAAGTGGACTGGCCAAGTCCACCAACGACACCAAACTCTGGGATAAAGCATCCACGTCTGAGGATAGGAGGGCGATCCAGGCTGACTTGGAGAGGCTCAGGAAATGGGCAGACAAGAACTTGATGGTGTTTAACCCCAAAAAATGCAAGGTTCTCCACCTTGGGAAGAAAAACCCGCAGCATGCTTATAAGCTCGGCAGTGCTACGCTGGCTAGCTATACGGACAAAAGGGACTTGGGGGCATGATTGACCACAAGATAAGCATGAGCCTTCAATGTGATGCTGCAGCTAGTAAAGTTAGCAAAACACTCACTCGCATTCATAGATGCTTCTCAAGCAAATCCCAGGACGTCATCCTCCCATTGTACTTAGCCCTGGTGAGGCCGCAGCTGGAGTACTGCTTCCAGTTTTGGGCTCCACAGTTCAAAAAGGATGTGGAGAAGCTTGAGAGAGTCCAGAGGAGAGCCACGCACATGATCAGAGGTCAGGAAAACAGACCTTATGATGAGAGACTAAGAGCTATGGGACTCTTCAGCCTGGAAAAGTGGAGGCCCAGGGGTGATCTGGTGTCCACCTGTAAGTTTATTAGGGGTGCTCACCAGGATCTTGGTGAACATCTGTTCACCAGAGTGCCCCAGGGGATGACAAGGTGAAATGGTCACGAACTCCTTCAGGACCATTTCAGGCTGGACATAAGGAAGAACTTCTTTACTGTCCAAGCCCCCAAGGCCTGGAACAGACTGTCTCCAGAGGTGGTTCAAGCACTTACCTTGAACACCTTCAAGAGAAATTTGGATGTTTATCTTGCTGGGATCCTCTGACCCCTGCTGACTTCCTGCCCCTGGGGCGGGGGGCTGAACTTGATCTTCCGAGGTCCCTTCCAGCCCTAATGTCTATGAAATCAGTGACTTTTAAAATTTGACAGAAGAGTTACTTTTGACATGCTTGTACACCTGGCAATTATCCCTTAATAATCTGTTTTCCTTTCTTATTCTGCAGGGTTTCTTCGTTTCTATTATATATTGCTACTGCAATGGAGAGGTAAGTCTATAACAAGGGTAGGAATAAACTCCTAAACAAACTCTGAGTGGCAGAAAGGAATTTTTGCACAGAACACAATAAGCATGGCAGTAAATTAATTTGTCTGTACCTACAGGCAGAACGGAGCTACTGAGCAACTCTTAAAGGAACTTATCAGGCAGTTTGTGTCCTCAGATGGTCATAAAATGAAATATAAAACAAATTCAGTGAAAGCAATTTCTGTTTTTATTTGACATGTGTCCTGTGTCATTTGTAGCGAAAATTTTGCAATGTTGTAAGAAACTCATTAGATATAGAAAGTAACATTAACTGTGTACAAACAGAGTAAAAAAAGTGATGTCCTGGGTGAAATGCGCTTACAAGTTTTCTTAGTCAAGGTGGCCACAGCGGCAGAGGGAGAGATTCTCTGGTTCATAACACTTCCCGAAAAGATTGCCCCCATTGGCTGCAGCGTGACCACTTACAAGAGTAAGGGGATTAGAATATGGCAACCTGATGATCCATAACCTGATAGCATTTATTTAAGGGTAAAATTCAGGAAAAAAAAAATGTACATAGTGCTTCATGTCATGTGATTTTTGTGATAGTGCTCAAAAAGGAATACACCTAAAGGTTTCTGCTCATTAATTTATACCTTTCTCATTTTCTGTATTGGTTCTGTTGTTGATTTTATTTTATTTTTTCCTGTTAGGTTCAGACTGAGATCAAGAAGATGTGGACCAGATGGAACCTGGCTGTTGACTGGAAAAGAACAACTCCATGTGGCAATTACAGATATGGCTCTGTTCTCACAAACATGACCCATAGCACCAGCAGCCAGTCTCAAATGGTGGCCAACTCCCGCACAGTCATGTTTTCAAGCAAAGTCAACAGAGCTGTCAACAGGCAGAATAACATGCACGTGAATTTGCCTGGGTATGTTAGGAGCAACTCTGAACAGGACTGCGTACACCACTGGGTGCATGAGGAGGCCAATGAAGATGAAGAGAAACAAGTGGATGATATATCATTAAAAGAGTCCTTGAGGCCACAGGATACTAACACAGATCCTGAGGAGAACAGAGGAGAAATAGAGGAGGCACTGTGAACAGTCATGGACATCCATAAACACAGAGAAGTAACAACACAGCTAGAAGCCCAGGGCAGCTACAACACGTGGGGAGTGGCAACTTCCGGCTGCCACTGGGCCACTAGTGCAGTTGTGCAGCTGCAGTGACAGCCAGGTATTTCTGCCCTTCTCACCCCTGCAAAGTCAGCACCTGGGGCAACTGCCCTGATCTTCCCACCTGAGATACGCCACTGCATGGACACAGCTAATGTGATATAGGGTAAATCCTCTTATTAACTGGGTTGCTAAATGTATCTATCTGTTGCCTTCAGTTGGCCTCAGTGAATATCTTGATCCAAAGTCACCTGATCAAGGTGAAGAATCAACATGTTAGCGACGAAGCAAAATGGCTTCTATACCACAAATTTTAAAGGCACAAAGAAGCAAATGATTATCAAGTGGTTTTATATACAATAAAACTGAATTATTTTGCCATGTAGTCACTTTTTATAGACCTGCAGTACCTGCACTTAAACTCAGTTGAGATGAATCCTTGGATGTTTTCTGCAGATGCTCTTCTGAAGGCCTAAAAATGTGACTACACTTTTTTACATCCTAAGGAGAAAAGGGAAAGAGATCAGAGGCACCTAAAGGAATTCTTTAGAGTCTATAAGATCCTGATTGTGAATCCAGGGCACCCTCCAAGCTTTTTATGAACTTGATCTCAAATCTAAATAATGTGATTGGTTTTTATTAACTGAGATGCCACTGTATTTAAACCATCTATATTCTTGTTATAGTTTGTTAAAACCAAAACCCCTATGTGGTTTTATACTGTGTGAGCTACATTCTCAAAAAAGCCCCCTCCTGTTTTGTATAATGAATTCTGCTGCAAATTGGGCAAGATGTGGCAATCCTAAATGAACACAAAATCATTTGATAACCTCAAGCTTCAAAGAAATCATTCACAAAAAACCAAAACAACCCCAAACATCACACTGTTCAGCATAAATGTAATTAGTGCTTTCTTTCTTTGATTTCCTGTTTTTTGCACTGTGGCAAAAGAATAGGTCCTCTTACATGCTCTCCTCTGGAAAACCTCAGTGTTAGGCAGCAAATAGGTTTGTTCCCAATGCATTTTCATTATACATCAGCAGAGGCTGGGATATGGTTAATACAAACCTGTGCTACTTCAGCCAGCTTTCGTCTTATAACAAAATCACTTTCCAGAAACGCAATGGCTAGGGACAGACATTCAAAAAGCCTACATGAATTGATTCAGTCTTTGCAGGTTAGTTTAACCTGCAGAGAGTGAACCAGTTTGCAAGTAGACAGATGTTTGGCACATACCTGCAGTGACTTAAGTCAGAAGCCTGGGGGCAGCAGAGCAGCCCTCCCTTCCACAAAGAAAGCCAGCTGCAGAAGTGGGGGTCATTGCCAGGCTCCACTAGCTCCCTGACACCTGAGAGCAACCCCAGCACACAGGGCTGCCCAGCCCCAGAGAGGAACTGTTCCCCTTCTTCCCTCTCCCCCACTGCTGTAAAGCCAGGATGGTGGCCCTGTTCAGTGCTGGGGGGACAGGGGGAGCTCTTCTCCCTCCTCCCCCACCCACCCCGTGGTGGGGTGGAGGAAGGTAGGCTTTGTGAGGCTGCCTGGCTGCCAAAGGAGACCCTTCCCCTGCTTCTCCCCCATTTCTGTTGTGTGTGAGGCTCTATGAGATGCTGCCACGCCCCAGAGGGAGACTTCCCCTGACTCCTCCTCCCCAGGGCAGGGGGAGGCTCTGTTCCATGCTAGGGGGAACCCTTCCTTCTCCCCTTCCCCCCAGAGGGGCAGTGGGAGCACAGAGCTGAGGTGGGCAAGGTGCATGGTGTAGGGATGCCCACACACTCCTCCCATGGTATGCAGCCCCCACTGCCTGGAAGCAGCAGCAGGCAGGGAGGTCAGGGCAGAAACGGCCGGTGAAGGCACAGCACTGCACAGCAGGAGGGAACAGAGCCTGCCTTATTCCTGTGGCTCTGCTCCCTGAGCCTGAGCCTGCAGCTCCAGCCCTTGCAGTGGGGGAAGCCCTATGCTGGAGTCAGCTGCTTCCTCCAGTCCCTGCTGTGCAGGACCCTGCACTTTGCCAGGGTTAGAGGGAGCCCCACCCCCTACTTCACCACAGAGCCCATCATGGGCCTTCCTGGTGTGACTGCAGAGATGCAGGTGTGGCACAGAGCTGTAATAGAGGCAGCCAGTGCTGTGCTGGGGATGAGAAAGAAGTGCAGACCTGCACAACCTGCCTGACTGCTTCTATCCCCACACTTGCAGCTCCGCACTCACGCAGGAAAGGTCCATGCTGGACTCTGTGAGGAAGCAGGGGGAAGGACTTCTTCCACTCCCAGCACAGTGCAGGGGCCTGCACAGCAGGGACTGGGGGAAGCAGCTGGCTCCAGTGTGGGGCTTCTCCTGCTGCAAGGGCTAGAGCTTCATGCTCAGCCTCAGGGAGCAGAGCCACAGGGATAAGGCAGGCTCTGTTCCCCCTGTGCAGCGCTGGTCAAAGCCATGCCTGCACCAGCCACGAGCACCCCAACCTCCCCATCTGCTGCCAGGCAGTGGGGAATGCATACCATGGGGGAATGTGTGGGGGTCCCTACACACTACACCCTGCCCAGCTGAGCTCCATGCTCCCACTGCCCAGCTGGGGGGAGGAGGAAAGGTTCCCCCCAGCATGGAACAGAGCCTCCCCCTGCCCCTGCTCTGGGGCTTGACAGCATCACATGGAGCCCCATCCTTCCAGCCCCACAGTGGGGAGAGGGGAAGGGAAGGAAGAGGGAGAGTCCCCATCCAGCAGCTCACAGAGTCCCCCACACCATCTTGGGAGGAGGAGGAGGAGGAAAGGAAAGAGTCCCCTCCAGCACCGAACAGAACCCCACTCCTAACCCTGTGGGACAACCTACCCAGCAAGTCCCCATTAAAGGTGAAGGAGGCAGGGAGAAGGATTAATTCTTCCCTCCCTCCCCTGCAGCCAGGGTATGCCAGCTCCAGGGGCCACCTCTGGAGTCCCCTCCCCTCTGCTCCTTAGCAGATAGGCTGGCCATGGTTGTGGTGGTGGAAGGAGGAAACAACTAACCCCTCTCTGCCCACTTTGCCTTAATGGGGCCATGCCAATCAGTGTTTCTGCTAGGGCCAGTCTCTATTTCGAGTAGAGAGCAGAGGGGCAGGGGTAGTCCTGCAGCTGGAGCAGAGAACCTTGCTCATCCCAGAGAGCATGCCAGAATGCTGCGGGTCTGGTTTATCTTAAACCAGCAAGGGATCTGGGACAGACATTGCATAAACCAGTTTGAGCCTAGTCAGTTAAGTCTGATGCTACATTCAACCAGGTTTCTCTCAAGACAGTTTCAGCCTTTTCAAACTGGTTTATGTGCACTGAATGTGTGTTCTGTTACAGGTTTTAACCAGTTTCTGATCTCTTAAGCCAGTTTGTGTGTAATGTCTGTCCCTAGCCATCAAGATCTTTGCCAAACGCATAAGTCCTATCTTTGTTCATCTTTGGTCCTAAGCCCCCTTTCTACTAGCACAGAATCCCACTCCGAGTTCCAGGCAGTGGTGTTCTTTTCACCAAGGATGAGGAGCTCAAGCCAGGAGCTACATACCCTAAGCTTCTCCAAGTGGCGCTAGCACAGGTTTTTTATTGGCCAGTTAATTTTATTGGATATTTTCCTAGAGAGCTGCTACATCAGGTGATGTATTGGGTACAGCTCAGATACTGTAGAGATAGTCATTTTATATCAACCTGAAAAAAGAGTTTAGGAGATTCTGCCTGCTATCCATCTTCATCTGCATAAGGGGAGCTCAGCAGAAAAACCCATCATGACTATGCAATAGCTGTCATGGTAGATGTGTAGCCCTGCAGTCCTGCCTCTTAGAGCTATTTCAGTTCTCCTGCTGTCTGTCCTATCATTGTAAGGGCACCAGCACCAAGGTATGATGCACATCTGGAAAGATTATATATGTGAGACTACATTGCACAGTCTTCACATGTACTATGTGTGAATATAAGTGTAAATGTTTCTAAAATGCTGGAATTTGAAGAGGAATAGGAAGGTATGAAACATTTAGAAAAATGGCACAACCGTGCCACATCTCAGTTCCAAAGAGACTAAGACAACTGACTCAAAATCGCGTGTCTGATGTACATTTGAACTTCAGCATGAACTGCAGCTCATTTCTTTCTACAAGGCATGAAAACAAGCATAAATCTATGGTGTTGTCATCTACACTCTTTATGATCTGCATGTTTTCTCCACAAAAAAAAATGCAGATTCATCACTTCTCCCATCTTGATTTCACTAGAAATAAACTTATTTTCTGTCTGGCTAAAACACCTGAGGGCTGATGCTGTTAATTGCTAGCTGATGTTACGAGTTAATTACGCTGCTTCACTTGCTATTGTTTCATTATTTTGTTGGGCAGATAATGTTCAGTGGTATGCGAGAGTGATTAAAAGAAAGCTCATTTTTTCCCCCCAGCTTTTGTGCATCTCTTAAGCTGTGGTGAAGGATCCTTAATGTTTGCTCTCATTTCTTTCTGCCTCTCATTTATCAGGTACCTATCTTGCAATTACTAAACACTGTTCCCTGTTCTGCTCAGATATTTCCTGTTGTTAAATCCCATGTTGTGTTCTGAAAAGCTCTAATCCCTCTCTGAACCTATGTTAGCCAGTAAACATTATACATAAAAGGGGAAGGACAAGATAAAATAATTTATTTTCCATCTCTCCCTCTATTAGTTGTAAAGCTGACTAATTCTGAAGTCCTTGAGCTTCAAGTGAAAAGCGTACCATATAGCCATGTACAAGAATCACATGCTACAATAATGACAGCATAAATGACTACAGATTTCACCAGAGGAATGCATCCTTTTGCTAAAAATCTCTCTCTTCCAGCACAGTTTTCGTAGTTATTTATTGTATGATAGAAACAATGCTTTCAATAGGACCAATTCAAAGCCCATTGAGAGACTTCCATACTACCAGTGCACTTTGGGTCAGGCCTCTCACAGGCACCAGCCTTGCATGCCAATCCCCGTGGCAGAGGAGAGTACAGAAATAGCAGCAGCTGTGCTTCCGGCACAGTCATCATCTCCGTCTGTGCACAGCTATCACCCAGGGCACTCAAGTACCCACTTATGCCTCTGTCTGGTACTAGCGTAGATCTGACTGCATATCAACTTGAGGCCATTTTTCACATTCCTTCTTGCTCAATCCCTTGTTCTTCCTCTCTGCCCTAGTGTTAATCTCTGCCACCAGGTAATATTGACTGGTAAAAATACACAACTGCTCTTTCCACCGACTGAGCTGTGTAAACTAGTATCAAGCTTTCACTTCTCAAACAAAAGTCAGGTGGGAAAACAAACTTCTCTGACTGCATCTGCAGTTTAGATTGTAAAGGGAGTCCTTTCTTTGTGAGCACACATTGCTATTTTGAACGACGCTGCTAACATGTCTATTTGTCCACTCCAACCATTAGCAATGAAGTGAGGGGTTTTTTTGCCACTAAAATTTTCAGCAAAAGCCTAGTGCTTTGCTTACTCTCATAAATGTATTTCTCTATGTGTTGCAGGCAGTAAAAGAATGAAAATGTTGCGCTTGTTCGTGAACTGCTATAAATGCCTCATGTATTCTGTGGCTAAGGAGAAATCTTCTTGTAATAGCCCTTTCAGCAGTGCTGGAACACTGTATTTCTGATCTTTTTTCCCCCCTCATCCCCTCTCTCATTATAAAACACACCTTGCCTTGGGACTGTTCCTTCAACGCAAGATTAAATTTCACCGTGAAAAAGTTGGAATTTGCATTATAGTATCATAGTAGCTAGAGTCGGAAGGGACCTGGGCAGATCATCTAGTCCGACCCCCTGCCTTGGCAGGAAAGAGCACCGGGGTCAGATGACCC
>JAGPOW010001946.1:174848-199074 GCA_030014935.1 Caiman crocodilus | reverse complement strand
CTCCCTCTTGAAGCATGGCGCCCAGAACTGGACACAGTACTCCATCTGCAGCCTGACCAACACTGCATAAAGGGTGAGAATCACCGCCTTGGACCGGCTCGAAATACATCATTGGATGCACGCTAGGGTTCAGTTGGCCTTCCCAACCACCGTCTGACACTGGTGACTCATGTCAGATGGTCAAGTAATTTTAGACATGTATTAAAAGGATCCCTGAGTCCAAATTTGATGAAAGTCTGAATTTATTCTGTATTGCTCAAGGTATTTTGGTTCTCAAACTTCTTTTGTTCTACCCCTTCCCCATTCTCTCCCTCCCCGATCAATAAAAAGCTCTCTGGCTCAGCATGTCTGAGGGGAGAGGGTGCTTGGCTGTTTATTAACTAATTTAGTCCTACCTGAAATTACCCTGGAACAGTCTAGGCTAAGAAGCACCCAGAAACAGTGGGCAAAGCACCCCACAGGCTAGCTGGGTCTATGTACCCTGGGCTGCATAGAGCTCTAACAGAGGCTAGTGCCTGGTGGTTGCAGCATTACCCCAGGCTTGCAGGTATATTCCAGCAAGGGGGGGGGGGGGTTGGACATAAGTGCCCCAGGGGAGACTCCCAAAGCATGGGTTTGGACCTGGCACAGTGAGGTGGGTGGCTCAGTGTAGTAGCACCCCCTACTGGGCCCGCCACATAAGTATAAAGGAAATTCCTCACTTAAGTTTAGTTCAAAGGACACAGTATTAATTATAGAATTAATTAGTATTCATTAATTAATGATATAGTATTAATTTATAGAAATAAACTGCATATAATCTTAGGGCATTTATACATGTACCTTTTAGATGTCAGGTATGCCGCTTGCAATTGTATAAATGGCAAAATGCACGCCAGCGCGGAAAAAATGGTGGCAGCGAATGCTTTTGAACTAATGCGTCTCCAAGTTATTTTAGTTAAAAAGCACACCGCTGCCATTTTCTTCACACTGACATGCATTTCACCACTCATACAACTGCAAGCATTGTGGCACCAGGACCTTTTCAAACTGCCTGGCACTGCAGTGTTTGCATGTGTAAAAATGCCTGTAGACATTACTGGTGTGAGCTGTGCAGGAAAACTTTCCCAGCATGCTCATAATCCAGTGTTCTCAACATCTGTTGAATGCTGCAGGTAACAAGGATCCTCAGTGATAAGAATCTCAGAAGGTTTTTAATCTTCTCTATTTAAAGGGTAATGCTCTTATTTGAATTATATGGCACATTTTGCAAATGCTTTTTTTGTCAAATCATGAACAAAAATAGGTCTAGAGACATATAAACCCACACATGTGAAAAATACCTATAAGTGAGCAATGCATCCTCTTATTCTACATGATTTGTTCTTATTCTACATTTACAAAAGAATCACTGCCAGCAGATATTGTCTGGTGCAGAGAGAAGCTGCAAGGCATCAAGGGAAGTAGAAACAGGAGATATTGTGGATATGCTCTGTACAATCAGACAGAAGACCATTTAAAACATTACTAGTAATTTTAGACATTTCAATTTCTGGGACCACAGCTTAAAAAAATTAGATGGGGCTGATTTTCAGAAATTGCTGAGTCTCCACCCTCTGAAAATCAAGTAATTTAAAGCTGTCTTTAGTTGGACGCCCAAAACCAAGGAATTGCTAATCGTTTCTGAATATTTTGGTTATGAGTCCAACGCAGATATAGCATCATTAAAGAAGCATATGCTGTGGCCCCCTTGTTCCAGTGTAGAATGATCCTGACAGCACCATATAAATCCCTTCTCTTGCATTCTAGGGTCATGAGCTGTGGCAGGTACTGGAAGTCACTGACTGTCAGTCTCAGCCTTGGGACCACACCAGACTAAGTTGGAGACTGGTGCAGCCCTAAAGCTGACAATCAGTAAATTGTCAGCCTTAACCCTGGGATCACACCAGAGCCATATGAAGACTCTGGTGTGGACCAGGGCTAGTACTGGTAGTCAACTGACTGTCAGTCTCGGTTTTGGGATCACATCAGAGCTAGTTCGACACTCTGGAGCAGTTCCAGGGCTGGAACTGACAACCAGCTGCTTGTTTGTCACAGCACTGGGACTGCACTAGAGCCAACTGGAGACTCCAGTGTGGTCTCAGGTCTGAGGATGACCATCTGAGCTTCAAGACCACACTGGAGCCAGTCCCAGAGTCCCAGCCTCAGGATGCATGGCAGGGACCCTGCCAGACATTTAAGTTAAAGTGAGATGGAAACCAGTCACAGAATTACTACACACATTTTGTGGAATAGTATTGTGGTTTATTTCCCATTTTATCATGCCAGTTGTTGCCTGCACATGTGGCCAGGTTACTATTTAAGTTGTAATTACTATTTAAGAGGGGCCTCAGGTTCCTAGTCTCTGGGTGCTCCTGAGTCCTCTACTACACTTGCAGCTTCAGGTGGCAGTGGCGACTAGGAGCATCTTTCATCAAGTTCATCCGGTGAGAAGGCTTCAAAATTTAAATCTGGCCACCATCATCCATGCCTTCGTAACCTCAAAGCTAGCCGACTGTAACATGCTCTATGCAGAACTGTCCTTTAAAGCTCTCCAAAAACTGCAGCTAATGCAGAACAAACAGAGTGACTTACTTCTACCAGAGGTGGGTCACCAGGAGCACAACTCCAGTGCTACAGAGCCTGTACTGGCTCCCAGTAGCTTTTTGAGCACAATTCAAGGTGCTGATTTTGAACTCGTAGCGCCCTAAACAGTCTAATCCCTAAGTCACTAAGGGATTGCTTGCACTTGTGTCCCATTGCAATCCCTACAGTCAGCCAAGAGCAACTTCTCCATCTCTGGATATTTTCAAGAGTAGTTTAGACAGACATTTGGCTGGGATTGTTTAGTCAGAGCTCTGAGCAAGAGACTGGACTAGATGACATCATGAGGTCCCTTCCAAACCTACTTTCCTATGATCCAATGAAGCTGCTGCAAGTATCATCAGTACACCAAGTCCACTTAGTGAACATACAAGGTTATTAATGGCAGTCACTTCTCAGTTCTGGAATTCCCTCCCTCTTAAGGCCCACTCAAGCCCAAATGTAGACATCTTTCAAAAGTCCTGTAAGACCGTCTCATTTGGTCAGGCATTTATCACGTAAAGCTAGGCTAAGATATTGTTTAAGAGGATATTCTGTTTATGTAGATATTCTAATCCCCCTTACATTGTTTTGTTCTTGTCACATTCCTGCTTTATAAGTTATTCTGTCCTTTTATTGTAAGTAGTTTCAAGCCTTTGTTGGGAAGTGAATAAACAAATCTAATAAATAAATGAACAAATACCTTAAATATTCCAGAAGGAAGTCATTTGCTCAAGGATGTACATAAAGCCTTTGCCTGAACCCATACCTGAATCAAGATCTCCAGAAGACCACTCCTTCATTGTTAAACTACTTAAGAGAAGATTCAGTTGGAAAACTGGTTTGGATATCTTAAACTGGACGTGACATTACAAGTCAGAAAGAACTGGGGTATGCTGGGAAAGCAATATCCCACCCTAACTGTGTGTTATTTCTAGAAGCCAGCCTGTTTTTGGAAAACTGTGGAGTAACATTGTATTATTCTCATGATATGCACGTGGCAAGTGAGGAAAACTTTATATGAATAAAATGTTTAAAGATATATTTATAAGATCACTGATATAGAATTAATTCTTAAATTACGGCTTTCTTGGCACAGCTTAAAGTGAATTGTTATGCAAGTATGTATCACTTGTCATTTACACATAAGTAGTAAAAAAAGAGCAAATAAAATTAACAGATTAAATTCCGTGTTTTTTACATTTTCAAAATAACTAAATTTTCCCAGGGATTGAGCCTATTCCAGATTAAGTCAACAGGAATGCTGCTTTTACCTCCTGTGAGGGAGAACTGGGACTCAAGATAATAAAAACAGATCAGCATCACCAGATTACTTTCAGAGTTTACATGGAGGAAACTTGCAACTCCACAAAAAAATTGCTGCAGTTCTCACAAACTGGCTTGCTTGTTAACAGTTTCTGAAGAAAGGCCAGGCACTGAATAGAGCATGGGACTGGATTAACTCCCTGTGCATTGGAATGGTGGACATTTGCTACATATGCATATAAACCAACAGCATGTGAACAGTTTAGGGTCCAGAGACTCATTAAGTATTTAGATGCCCAACTAATTTACGAGGAATTCAATTTCCATTAACAATGTACATTTAGACAGCTGCAAAAGGGTATGCACTAACTGTTTATGGTAGCCCTTCTTTGTCTGGGGAGCACCCCTCATCAAGGAGTCAACTAGCGATGGCATGAAAAATGTATTCACTTTCTGAGAGGAGAGAGGAGTAAGCAGTATGGCACTGGAGTCCATTCCAGAACCAGAATCATGCAGCAGGTCCACAGCTAGTTGTGATAATTCCTTCCCTGTATAGCGATCACCAGTGCATAGCCTGCTAGTTGAAACTCAAGGGCTGAGAGAGAATTGAAGTTGAGAAGGTATTCTAATTTATTTAATGTTTTAGAAGAATAAAGTTAACACAGAACAATGTGAAAGAAGACAAGGCAATATTAAGAATCTTAACCCACCAAAGAATTTTGCCTCTGTAAACCCATATATTGCTTATTTATGTAACACAGTGACTTTCAACTGGGGAGTCGCAGCACCTTGAAGTACTATGAGATCCTTTTAATAAAAGTATGGTGGGGTGTCACCCAATATTAGCACTCCTTTATCTGCAAACACCTACATATGTTCCACAAGATTAACCCAGAGGTTTCAATTGAGCCAACTGTCACTAAAGAAAACAAAAGAATTAAATATGCAAAGTAAAGCGTGTAAGAGACAAGAAAAGCCAAAGTGCATTGAAAACATGACTGTTAATATATTCTAATTAACACATTCCCTCTTTGATTAAGATGTAATTCCCAAAGCAAACAACCAATATTTGTCTAAATTGTATGCTGAATTAGTCTATGAGACTGCATCTAACCTACCTCACACCTATTGTCTGACTGCCTCACGTTTGCTTCACATTTGCATTAATTAAGGCATATTTCTCAAAATAGGCAGTCGATTTCTAAATGTTTATTATACTAAACCACTGTGTATTCTCCTGAAACTCACACCTATTGAACCCAATGGTCTCTGATCTTTACTATGTCCATAAGCCATTTGATGCAGCTCTTTATTAGGCTCAATTGTTAAAGTAACTACTGAAAAATATCATTCCGTGATCAACTTTCTAAAGGCATCTCATTAAATCAATACCCACCCTATTTGATTTCAAACTAATCAAAAGCTTGCAAACTTCACAAAACACACATACATATATTAATATGTTAATTTCTTGCCTTGCCTGCTTTGTTCGGACTCTGATTAACCAACTATCAAGAAGAAATGCTTGGAAGCTACACTGTTAAAACAATATAAAAAGCAAGACAGAACTGTCAGTGAGGTGTCTGTGCAGTACAGGAAAGATCAAGAAGCCATCCTGCAGCACCCAGCCACAAGTCAAGGATCCATACTGTGAGGCTGTACAAGAACTGCTTCCTGCCTGCATTGGGTAAAGTTCTCTTTGCAGCTAAGATAATACAAGGACTAATAGCCCATTTTATATTGGGAAAGTCTTTTTTTGTCATTTAGTTGGGAGTTATTTAAAGCAAGCCTTTCCGCTATTCATCAACCAAGTGTTGTGTCAATTCTTAAAGCACAAGGTTAAAACATCTGTTTCTAAGTGCAACAATGTGGCCACAAGTCCACCTGGAAAAGGGTCTGGGGGCAACCTGGGTAGGTGCAAGCCTCCTAGGGCACAGCATCATGTGCCTGGAGAAGCCCATCCTCATTGGCCCAGTGGATCAGCTAGGCAATTGAAGAGAGAGCCAGAAGACGGACCAGCGTTTGGCACCCCAAAGAAGGAATAGTACAGCTCAGGCACAAGTGTTGTACAACCCATCTGGAGATGTGGGATCCAGAAGGCTGAACCAATGAGTCCCACAGAAGTTGGAATAAGCCTCAAGTAAAGATCTGACTGACGTGACAGAGAGAGACAAGTACAGAAGGTAGCTGGGTTAGCAAGGGGCCAATCCAGGGATTCCAAGGATTGGCAGAGTTAGAATCCATACCCAAGGCACCTGGTGGAGGTAAGGCAGCATCAGGATTAGATGAGAGATTGGAAGGAAATCAATTTATGAACCATGAATGGATTTCTAGAAGTGATCAGTAAATGAGAAGGAAATTAATGTAGGGACTGCAAATTAATTTAGAGAAATGAATCAAGAAGCAAGAGGGGGATTGATTTATGAATGCAATACTCACATACACACTGGGTTGTGTAGTGTGTGCGTGTGCGTGTTTTGATATGAGCAAGATGGCCCCTGCTATTTTGACTGTGTAGTCAGCACATGGCAAGCTAGGACGTGTACCTGGGGAACACTTGTAAAACCCTTGGGCTTCACTGGCCAGAGGAAGCAGAGGCTACTTCAGGTGGATTGGCTGATGAAGAGGCAAGTAAACGCTATTTAAAGGGAAAGCCTCAAGTAGAGGGAGAGACAGTCTTGTTTGGAGTTTCAGATTTCTAGTTCCTCCTCCTTTCTTTTCTAAGTGGGTTAATGCCATGGGGGTATTAATCCCTGAAGCAAACTGCCCAGAAATGGGTCCTGGCAGTTACTGGCTACAGGGGCTTGGCCCCCTCTGATTTGTAACTGTATCATCTTAGCATGAGGTATAGCTGAGACCAAGTGTCCAGGCCACAACTATAAGCCTGGGCCTTTTTTTCTGCTGTTTCTACAGTTACAGTGTTTTAGCCTAACTGCATGGCTGAACTCCTAATATATGTTCAGGCCTCAGTGCAGTGTAGGCCTGGCCAGCTTTTGCTGCCCAGTTCAGGCCCAGTGATGTAGGCCTAACCTCTCCTTTGAAATGTTCTTTTGCAGTTTCTGCCCAGCAGAGCTGGGATTGGAAATAGGACTGTAGGGGTTTGGCATGCAGTCTGGAGCCACAGTTAAACCCTCAAGGCCACCACATAGAAATGGTAATTGTCCTACAGCACTGCAGGGAGTAATGAAGGCCCTCTTGCAACAGAGAAGGACCCCACTCTCTAGGAGCTTCCTGCAGCCCAGTGATCCCAAGGAGAAGCTCAAAGGATGCTCCAGTGAAGTCCCCCTCTCCAGCCCATTGCTGAACAGCAGGTATAAGGGTGCAAGCCTCTGGAACTGCCTTTTGGGTAAGCCCCAAGTCGTAGACTGCCTGGGCACGGGTGAAGCCTCCCCAAGAGGGTACAATCCATGAATTATGCCATGTAGTTGGTAGCATTTTAAATTGTATTCAGCATTTTCTTTGTCCTTGTTTCTGTAATAAATTTATCCTCTGTTTACACTGCTTGCAAGGAGGGGGGTTTGTTTATGCAGAACACCCTAGTAATTTATTTAGTGTTTCCCAGGTGATCTAGATGGCACCTTGAGTCAAAGTAAAATACATTTAGGCACCAAAATGGAACGTGTCCCTTGTTGCTGCCAATCGGTGCCTGGCAGAAGGGTTACATGAATTATGAATGAATGTATAGAAATGATTAGGAAGCTCAAAGTAAAATTAATTTATAGGTTTTTGAATGAATTTGTGAAGGTGAAGGGGAAACCCATAAGTGAGTTAATTTATGGATTTATGGAACTGATTTATAGGATTACCTAAAGGAAAACGGAGTGAACTAATGTGGGGACTCTGTGAGTGAATGTGCATAATATAATGTTTATGAATAACCAGTCAACTTAACACCAAGATATTGATTTTATGGGAGGAGAGACAAGAGGAGGTAACTGATAATGTAAGGAACATGGAAACAGCCCAGAGAAAGAAACCCCAGACTGGAACTTCAATTTAGGACCGGCGAGAATCTTTTAACAGAGACCTGAGAGAAAAGAGGTACGGTGTAGGGAAGGTGGAGGCCTGAAGAACTAGTGGCCTACCCAGATAAACCTTCTCACAAGGGATCATCTAACCTTCCCAAGAAAAGCAAAACATCAAGGTGTGGCAGGAAGGCGAGCGAGAGAAAATGTGGGATGAAGGTCAGGTGTGTTGCAATGTAGGGGTGTGGCTTGAACATCTACACATACTTGCAATGTGCATACATGATTCATAAGAGATTTCAAACCCAAAGATTTCAAAGAGGAATCCACAGTGTTAAGAGCATTCTGTCTCTTTGCAACAAAAGAATTGCTCTATATTTTTTCTGTAATAAAAAATGAAGAGAAAACTAAAATCTGACATTGTCCAAGGGGTGCTTTGAATCTAGAAAGTTTGAAAACCACTGCTCTAATGCATCATTTGAAATCTCTCCAGGCAAGGCTCTGTTAAATTTCCTTGATTCAACCATATAATTAGTAATTGTTCCATTTACTTTAAGACTTTGTTTATAAACTGGAAACCAGAAATAACTTCTAACTCCTGTCACACTCGGTAAAAGCACAACCTTTTTCTCCTGCTTTCTGCCATCAGCTCCCACGTACATTTCCAACCTTTTGCATGGGAGGATCAGTCCTCTAGTGAATTTTCAAAGAATACCTGCAGATCTCCATTTCCATTTCTCTAGGCCTCTGCAGTTATTCATTATTCTACTGCCTTCATGAATTAGGATCCTTTGCTCTTTTCCATCACAGGGAGTGAGAAATTATTCCACAGCAGTAATTCCATACACCCTACACTAGTTCATTTATAGGCCATTTGCTTTGTGATATATGCTCATTCTCAATGCCTGAGCAAATTCTGAAGGAAGTCTGCTAATTCAACAGGGAGAGTGGAAGTGTTAATTCTGATGTTTTCAAGAACAGACATTCCTCAATGAATTCTAAGTGACAGTATAACTTAGATCATACACTACAAATAAAGAGTTTAATTCTTTTGAAAACTGCAATAGCATTAAACATGTCCTTACCATCCTGCTACAAGTGGCAGATGGAAAAATAATTCAGACATTGAAAAAACATAATGGCTCCAGATTAAAGTACTTTACAACACAAGACTGCATATTTTCTATTGTAACCAGAAATTCATCTTGTGCTACTATAAATCAGACAGCAGCAAGGTTGTTAACAGGAACTAATTTAAGTAGACTGTTAAAGCCCACTCTAAGAAGGGACATTCTTAAAACACAATGGGTGTGTCCAGACATGCATGGATGTATGGGTCCCCAGGGACAACTAGAAGTGGCACCAGCTCTGTGCTAGACCCAGCAGCCCTCCGAGGTCCTGGGGGCCTCCTGGGGCTGCAGCTGCAGTAGAGCTGCTGAGTGGAGCCTGGCTGACAGCTGCTCAAGCAACCCAGCTGTTTTTCAGCAGTGCACGCTACCCGAGTGGGCACTGCTCTGTTTGTTTCTTTCTGTAGGTTTTTTTGACCCCTGGATATCCAGGGGTCAACAAAAACTCACGGGGGAAAAAATTGGAGCAGCACATGCATGGGCAACATGCCCTTACAGCGCAGAGAACACCGCACGACCACGCTCATCTGGATGTGCCCAATGGCTGCATCTACATGTGCACTTTACTGCAGAGCTGATAACCATAACCCAGTCCTCCACGGAAAAATGAATAACCACAAAATACAAGTACCAGTCCCAGTTCAAAGGAATGTTCCTCGTGGGGGTCATCACACTGTTTGGTGGAGGGCTCTAAGTAGAAAGGCAAACAAAAAAACCCAAACAAAACAATATGCCTGGGGTACTTAGTTTGCTTCTTATCCAGCTCCCCAGTTTCTCTTCAGTCAGGCTTGCCTCCTGAGTCCTCTCGCCACAGTCTGGGCTCCAGTCCCCACACCTCTCAGAGAAGGTTCTATCTCTGATGGCTTCCACAGCCAGACTGCCTGCTCTGGCCTGAGCATATAAAGGGCCCTCTGGGTCATATGACCCCTCTACTTCCCCTTCCAGTATCATCAGGCTGTGCCTGCACCTGGACCTGGCAACCATCTTGTTTCAGGTTTCTTCTGACTGTGAGCCTGCCTCTGGGGTCACCACTGGGACACAAGCAGAAGAGACGTAGAGATGGAATGGAAGGAAGTGAGAGGGAAGGTGGGAATCAGAACCACGTAACCAGGAAGCCACAGGGAAGGGACCTCTACCAGGGAAAGGATGCCCTGAATGTCGTCCAAATTGTTGCAGTGCAGATGGTAGTTGGGGAGTCTCTGAAATAACACAAGAACACAACATCATATTATTTTCTTTGCACTCTTCCATTCTTTCACTTTTTGTCTGTCACTTTTTTTTTTCCTTCTGCAATTAGAAAAGGCTAAAACTTTTCTAGTTTTGAAATTCACTAGGAGTGACAGGCTGGAATCCTAGACATGCAGTGTATTGACTTTCAGGTAGTGATCAAAAGAACATTTGGGCTAGACATTTCCAAACTGACAGCTCAAAGAATTGTATTGTCAGTGTCCTCCTTTTGAAATTCAAGTGGATGATCTCTCTGGTCCCTAGTAGTGGTCTTTTTCATGATAGAAGTAGGAAAACATTCTTCTTAAAATGTCATACTTATTTTTCTATCTGTCAAAATCAGAAACAAATGTAAACAAAATCTATTTATGTCTCAATAATTTACTAATCTCCAATCATCACAGGATCCAAATAGCTTCAACCCAGCTTCTGAGTATCCGGAAAGAATGGCATGACTGTGATGATAAAAACTGATTTCTCTAGCCACTGCAAAGAGCATTCTCAACCACAAATTACCCTGTAGTGTATTCTATCACAGCTGAGAATACCCTCAGAGTTTTATACCCTCTGTGTTTTCTCTTTAAACTCTATGTCCTTCACCACTACCAAAAAAACAGTGTATTGTTTATTTTTTAATATGAAATAAACTTCAGCTCTTAGGTGACTTTCCTCCTGGTTACAATTTTAATGGATGGAAAAGCTGTTGTCCTAATGCAAGATTCAGGGAGAAGTCAGATGTTCACATACAGGTAGTTCTGTATGTCTTGTGACACAAGTCAGTCACCCATTGGATGTTTTCCCTGCAAGAGAAGACTGAAGTATTTTAAACAGTTTGATGTTCTATCTATGGTTAGTAGCACTTAACAGGAAGGTGTTTACCCACACCACAAGAGCTTAAGATTTCAAAATCTTTTCCTCCTGCTGGGTCTGGACAAAAAAATAAGTTACAAATGTTCACAAACCAATAATCTAAAAGAAAAATTCAAAATGGGCTCACCAGACAATTTTGGTTTTTCCACTTTTTTCTTCAAACCAAAGGCTTAGTTGAAATGGACCCTTTCCCATGAATAGTTTTGTTTCCAACAAATCAGAATTTTCTGATGAAAAAATGTTTTGCTAGAAAAATCATGACCAGCTCCATTAAACAGACCTTTAAAACACAATTTTGGCTTCTGAATCTCTATTGTTTCACTTTCATCGTTAGGTGCTATACTCCAAAACCTTCCCACTTTAATAGTTGTCTGTAGAGGCACAAAAACAGCATAAAGGGTATGTTGCAGTCTTAAATACAGCAATGCTACATGAAGTGGTCAATCAGATCTTTGTCATTTCAGAAAGATTAACCAAAACCAACCAGTAGACTATAAGCACAAATCTGACAGACCCTGCAAGCTGGCACAAAAAATTATCACACCTCAATTATATGAGACAACTCAGTTCAAAACTGGAATGCCATCCCACTTGACTGCTTATGGGTGATGCTTAGATAGGTTGACAGAGGGAAGACTGATGAATAGATGGAACTTTGGGTTTGTTTCACAGCGCACCAGTCAGTGCAGCCAAATAGGCAGGAATGAGGAAATTACGGAATATGGATAACAACAAACACAATAATAATGGTAGATAAGCAAACAATGGGGATAGCTCTTCTCAACTTGCTGCTCACAAACAGAAAGGAAATGGTTGAGAATGTGAAGGTGGAAGGTAACGGGTGACAGTGGGCATGTCTACACAAGATGGTTTGTGGAGCAGTAGAGACTAATTTACTGAACAGTAAAGCATCACTATGTAATTGTGTGCTGACTCACTGCGCAGTAAAATAGGATAATGTGCAGTAAATCTACTACCTCTATTTACCAGTAGTAGATTTATTGCACATTAGCAAATTTGCATCAGCCAGACCAGCAGGGGGACAGCCTCCTGCCAGGGACAGAGCAACATGGCTTGGAGTCACTCCAAGCATGGAGCAGGGACATCTTTAGCAGTTCCTGGCTGGCCATTAGACCCCTGGTTTGACCCCTGGGGTCTGGGCCAGCTGATACCTGCCCATGGCCATTGTGTACTGGTGTAGAGCCCCAAGCCAACCCCCCCAGAACTCTGCTAGCTGCTCCCTGGGCACCATGCCCCTGTGCTGTGGGCATCTGCTGGCTCCAGCAGGCCACTGACCTGACCCTCAGCACCTGTGCCTGCAGCTGCCTGGTTCTGCTGTGGGTATGTGCCTGGACCCAACAGCAATTGGAGTCCCTGCCAGCCTGAGCATCCCTGCCTCCCCCCACCCCCAGAGTCCCCTGCCAAACTAAGCCTGCCCCACCCCAGAGCCCCCTGCCAGGCTAAGCTTGCCCCCCCCACCCCGAGCCCCCTGTCAGGGGATGATATGAAATTGTGGATAATGTGAAGTTAACTGGAGTTCCAGGCATCCTGGAGGGCAGGGCTAGGAGCCAGAATGACCTGGATAGACTGGAGAAAAAGGTATGTAATCAACCAGATGTGATTTAACAAGAACAAGTGAAGAAGTCCTGCACTTGGGATGAAATAACTGCATGCACAAATACAGACTGGGGAATGACTCACTAGACTTCATTACGTCAGAGAAGGACATGGAAGTTATAATAGACTAAAAGCTGAATATGAGCTGACTGCACACATTTGTTGCAACAAATGCCAAAAGCATCCTGGATTGTACTGAACAGAGGATCACTTCCAAAGGGACATGATGTTCCTAATCTATTTAGCACTTGTGAGACCCTATCTGGAGTATTGTGTTCAGTTGTGGGCCCCACACTTCAGGAATGGTGTAGACAGATTGGAAAGAATTCAGTGCAGAGCAACAAAAATGATAAGGGACCTGGGAGTCAAGACTGCAAGGAAAGGCTGAAAGAGCTAGGGTATTTATTCTGGAGAAAAGATGACTGAGGGTCATGGGGAATTTGATAAATCTTCAAATACCTGAAGAGAAATTCTAGAGAGGGTGAAGATAGACTTTTCTCTGTGGCTGCAGAGGTTAGGACTAGAAGCAATGGCCTTCAGCTACAACAGACGAAGTTTAGACTAAAGAATAGGAGGAACTGTCTGAGTATGAGGTGGTCAAGCATCGGAACAAGCTACTCAGAGAAGCTGGAGATTCTCCATCCTTGGAAATTTTCAAGAGCAAGTTAGAAAGACACTTGTCTGGGACAGTACAGTCAGTGATGATCCTATCTTGAGCAGGGGGCCGGACTGGATCACTTTGTAATGTCCTTCCAGGCCTACTTTCCCGTGGTTTTACAATACAATATTAATAACACCACCTCACCTTGACACAATGCTTTTCATTCATGTATCATAAAGCACTTTGCAGAGAAATTCAGCATTATTATCCTTGTTTTATAGCTGGGGAAACTGAGGCCCAATGCAGTGACTAGTGCAAGAACCCTTCATACAGATCGGGGGGAATAAAATAGGTTACCCAATTCATAGACCTAGGTTCTATAAAAAATTAGACACACCAATATAGCAGAAATTTGTGGAGGGATTTCTAAACCTATAACTCTTTAGACAGTGTAAGAAATGCATAGATTCAAGGCCAACAAAAAGGACCTGCACACAATCCCCTCCCTCACTGCTTATCAACATCTAGTGTTTTTTCACATTCTCAGATTGCTTTTGCTGGACATCATGCATTTAACTCAGGCTTCTCCTCCAAGTCATAGTCTCCCTTCACTCCTACCTCAAGCTCCATATGTGTTCCAATGTTCAGTAGCTAATTCTAACATCACTATTAGGACTGTGTAAAATGTTGTTAGCTGTTTCAATTCAACACTATTTTAACTCGTATCTACCTTGAAACAGTGAAATCGAAATGAAACAAAGGGCTTTGAAACAGCCTTGAAACAAAGAGAGGCTACTTGAAACATTTCAAAAGTTTTGAAACATTTTGAGTTTCAAAGCCAGCAGCGAGGTGGTGAGAGACAGGGAAGAACAAGGGTTGTACTCTCAGTGCAGCCCTGGCTCTCCCCATCTCCCACCACTGGGCTGTGGGAAGCCAGTCACAGCACAGGGGAAAGAAACTAAGCCCAGTTGCTCAGTTCCCCTCCCAAGCATTGTGATCAGGCTGGGGAAAGGAACTGAGCCCAATTGCTCAGTTCCCATCCCCAGCCCTATGACCTGCCCATCCCCTGGGCTAGATCAGGGGGATAGGAAGCCAGCCCAGCTGTGCTGAGGTCCCATTCCCAGCAGTAGGATCTGGCTGGGGTTGGGAAATCAGCCCAGCTGGGCTGAGTTCTTTTCTCCAGAGTGACCATCCGGGCTGGGGAAATGAACTCAGCCCGAGCTGGGCTGAATTCCTTTCCCCTCTGCAATGGTCGGGTGAAACATTGAAACAGCATTGAAACAGCCTCACTGCTTTGAGGAAGTGAAGTGGAACAGCTGTTCGACTCAAAATGAAATTTGAAATAAAACACTGTTCCATTTAAACCTCATAACTCAAGTCAAAACAAAACAGTGACGTTTCACACAGCCCTAATAGCTATCCTTGCTCTCCTGTTCTGATAAGGAAAAAAACACCATTCCAATCCTCTTTGCCTGCAAACAAAGTGGAGAAAATGAGACTCATCTAGGCTGCAGCCAGTCCATTGTTCTGTTAGAACCAAGGTATTCAGTCACTGATGATCCTTAACACCTTGCTCCTTCAGTGGTGGGTACTCAGGTGCCACTTATCCATCCCCCCCAGACAAAATATATGACTCTGTGCCACAGGACAAAAACATTCTGAAGGTATAAACATTCAAGAGCTTGTAAACTCAAACTGGAATTCAGAAATTCACATAGGCAAGTTTCTCATAGTTGCACAGTACCCTCTTAACGTTTTTTTGTATGGTGCTGCTATTTAGCTTCCCCCCTCCCTTTTGTTGCCAGTGACCTACTTTAGCACTAAGTTTTAAGGCAGTGATTTACACTGAGGTATTTAGGTATAGCTGTAGATACAAGCTTTACATAAAAAGGCAGCACATGAACATTGCAATCGATCACAAACTTGCCAACAGTTCCATAAGGCCCTTAGAGGGGTTTCCCTTGACAATAAACAGTAATGAATATTATATAGTTATGAATGGAGCTTAGAAATACTGAGTTTCTTTAGCTAATGCATATTGCAGCATATATCATTATGGAACAAATGCTACAGAACAAAACTTGTTTGCCTTTATAAAAATAATCATGTTTGCCACATCATCCATGTAATAAATTGCTGTTTTGATTACTTCCTATCCTATAGAAGCAGGTGGCTGTTTCAGAACTTAATAACTACTATTCACTGTACTGTGCCAATGTATTTTAATGAAAAAAAACCACATTTAAATGTTACACCTGCACTAGAATAGAGCTTTGTGGGAGCTTAACTTCAGCCCAGCTGAGCTCAGTTTCAGCTGAGCAAAATGTAATATTTAGGTTATTAGAAGTTACATTACTACGCCTCCTGCCTCCCTCCCCTCCCCCCACCAAAATTGAGGATGAATTATAAGATAGCCCTCTGAAGAATGACTTATCACATGCCTCCTCCTGCTGCTTCTGCAGTGGTATAATTCGTGCATTGGCCCTCACTTAAGTTGCAGTCTGAAGTCACAGTACAGACTTAAGTGAGCAAAGGAGGCCTGATGCAAAGTCCATTGGAGTCCATGTACATCTCACTGACTTCAATGGGCCTTCAATCAGGTCTACAAACAGTGACCTTCTACTGTAGGAAGTTCTTTGGGACAAGTTTAATTTAAGACAAACGTACAGCTGTGTAACAGGGCTGTGCAAAAGAGCGCCATTTCATTTCAACTTCCATTTCACTGTTTCAATGGGACAGTGTTTCATTTTGAGTTTTGTTTGATTTTGAAAGCACTGGTCCATTTCATTTCGTCAAAACTGTTTTGCTGTTTCACCTATAGGCTATAATGGGGAGGCACAAAGCTGCCTATAATGTTGTCAGTTTTTTGCAGATGTGGATGAAAACAGCAGAAATGGTAGCCCCTTCTGAGGCCATAAATCCTACCAAGTTTCAAGGAGATAGATACAGGGGTTTCTGGGAAACTGCACCTCAAGCTGCTGACAAACAAAACTTGTGACGTGTGACTGTGTGTGTGTGTTAAGGTGTGCCCTCAGTGGTGCTGGGGCCTCTACATAACACAGTAGTGTGCCCCAATGAGGTCTCCTCCTCCTCTACAGCCTCAATGGATCCTCCACTTTAAATAACAACAGGTAAAATAATGACTTAGTGAGCAGCAGCACAGTAGCACCAGCAGCATCTCAGGCAGCCAAACTGTGACAGAGCCTTTCCTCTCCTGCAGGAGCTTCTCCTCCAGCATGTGTTACGGTGCACCCTCACTGTGTCTTTCCCCCTCCCTCTCCTTACTTTATTTCCTTGCAGGCAAGCCCAGCTTCAGCTTTGAAACTCAAAAAGTTTCAAATCTGTTTTGAAGCCCTTCATTTAATTTCGATTTTGCTGTTTTGAGCTCAAAACTAGTCAAAACAGCATCAAAACAAAACAGCTGGTGAAATTTCACACAGCTCTACTGCATAACCATGTAATGAACTATACATATAACTGTTTCCAGCTCAGATGAAGATTTTTCTACTGGCTAATAACTATTCTATGTGGGCTACAGAGAATAATTATTAGTTGTGTATAAGACTAGTTTAATAAGTACAAGCAAAGAGTAACTATAAATGGGTCATTGTCAGAATACCTAGAGGACTCAATTGGGGTTCCACAAGGATCTGTTCAGGATCCAGTCGGTTTAACATTTGTCCTCATGACTTAAGGTGCAGTAATAGAAAGCTTATTGATTAACTTTGCATATTACACAAAGCCAAGGAGGATTCAAAATTATTTGGATGATCAGAATTCAAAAGGAACTTCATAAATTGAAGAACTGGAAGACAGACAACAAAGAAAAATTCAAAGACAGATGTAAGGACTACACCTAGGAAAGAAAAACAAAATGCACAAACACAGAATAGGGAAATGCATTTGTGCTAGGCAGCAGCAGTGCCACAAGAATTGGGTGTTATGGTTGAACATAAAAAACACCACAAGTCAACAATGACACATAGTCACAAAATAACAAATGGGTTGCATTAACAGAAGTGTATTTTATGTAAGACAGGTGGTAATAATACCATCCTACTCAGCACAAATGAAGTGTTCTATGTACTTCTGAGCACTGCATTTTAAGAAGGATATAGAGAAAGTGAAGGGGGCCTATGGGAAGTGACAAAGCTGATAAAGGATTTGAAATTCAAGCTGCATGAGGAAAGGGTGCGAGAACTAAACATGTTTAATCTGCAGAAAAGGAGATTAAGGGGACATGATATGAGTTTTGAATTACTTAAAGAAGATGGGGGAAAATCTTTTGTCCCTTGCCCCAAAGAACAAGGCAGAAGGCAATAGGTTTAAACTTCAGCAGAGCACCTCTCAGGGAAAAATCTCCTAACTGTAAGAACCATAGAATAATGCAACAAGCTACCTAAGGAAGTTGTAGAATCTCCTTCACTGGAAGTTTTCAAAAAGAGGTTAGGTAAATTTTGGTCTCAGAGAATCTAGGGTACCTGGTAGCCATTCAGTTAAAGGCATAATGGGATCTGATCCATGATCCCAACAATTACAACCCCAAGGGGCCGGATCAAATTACTTGTGAGGTCCCTTCCAGCCCTACTTTCCTATGGTTCCTGTGATGACATCCCAGTATACAGCCCATATAGAAAGGAAAAAGATAAGAGATTCTCTAAATTAATTGAAACAATCATATCTGAAGGCCTCACACTTAATAAAAAAAATTACTATCTGTGCCAGGAACAGACAGGCTTCAGTGAGCATTACATAAATGAGCAAGAAATAAACCCAGATGCAGAAAAAGTAAAAGCTATTAAGCACATGCAGCTGTCTGGCTCCCTTGCAAACCAGAAAAAAATTGTTGGTATGACTGGCTATCTAGGAAGAGATGTACCCAATTGTTCTGAAATTAAGTGAATACCAAGAATTATTTTGGGGAAAAAAATAATTCTTGCTGTAGCATGACCAAAACTAAGCAGCATTCTCCTTCTGCAGTGTGTGTGAACCAAAGGCCACATACACCAATGCCAGTAACTGTGAATTTTGAAGACAGATTATGATAGGGTCATGATAATCAGTTGATGCCAATAGCACCGCACACTGCTCAACAGCCTTATCTGAAGCTTCAGTTGTTAATACAGGAAGTACTTTATAGAACATTTTCATGTACAAGTTTACTTTCAGCCATCTCTTCATTATGTCTGAATTGAGTGGGATGTCCTTTAGCAGTGTTTATAATTGAATAAGAACTAGATTCTACTGATTTAATTGAGGTTTGTAGCTCATCTGGCTCTCTTGGCCTATCTAATTACCTGAGTAAACATGTACTCTGAAGGCCAAGTTCATACTACTTGCTCATAATGTATGTGCATTACTACCCAACAAATCACGGGCCAATTTTTGCATCAGGACTTGAAATCCTGATAGAAGGCATTGCAAAAATAAAATACATCAATTCCTATGACACAACAATACCAAAGGTGTGCACAAAAGCAAAGGAGGGTGGAAAGGCATACGTGAAAATAATAATGACGATTCACCCACATTTGTAAATGCACAGGTTTAAAAGTAAGGCCTGCTTTTCACAACATAATTTTGCTGGTAGAACTTGAATGCATCCATACTCAAAGCTGTACTTTATCTTCAGAACCATTCCTTTCTGCCAGACAAATAACATACCCCGTCAGACAGAAAAAGCATGCTAAGCAGCAGAAAGCATGTACAAATATGTGCATGCTTCCTCCTGGCTGCCAGCTGCTGTGGTTCCATCAGCCTCTGTGCCTTAACTAGTTTCAGGCTATGCCCTGAGGACACAATGAGTGAAGTGGAGCTGTGCACTGACAGAAGCTGAACAGGTGTGCACATGCTTTGGCAGCTTTCCTGGGGTGTCTGCCGTAGCAGAATTTCTGTCAGCAGAAGACTCTCATTGGAGACAAGGTCAAAAACACTATTTAAATTTTATGCCTTATATTATACCCCAGTTCCTCTTTCCCAAGAAGATGACTTTGTGGTTAAGGCATCAGGTGGGAAGTCAGTGGATACATTTCAAGATTTCAATCCAGAGCAGTAGTGAGCTCCTTCAGTGCCTGGGCAGGGCAGAGGGTGGGGGCAGCTCAACACTGTAGATGGGGTTAGGGGTTGAGGGAAGAGAAATGTTACTTGCCCTGACTTTTTGGGGGCACAAACACCCTTCATCAGGCATTGGAGAAAAGATTGTAAAAGTTCTCCTGGGTAGAAATAAAAGTTCATATTTCATAGGATTTCACAGAGGAGTCAATAGATGGAACATTCGTCCAGGCAGGCAGGTCTTAGCTGTTAAAGGTGAGAGACTCTTTAAATTAAGACCTGCCTGCCCAGAGGAATTTTCTACCTATTGACTCCTCTGTGAAATTTCAGTAGATTACAGCATTTTCCTGGTAACTGGAAATTGGTAAAATTACCCTAAAATTGGTAAAATGACCAAAGAATTGACAGTTTCTAACAGTTTAAAATGTACTGCAACTTCTTCATCAGTATCATAACAGACCTTCTGTCCAGACAGAATACATGCAAACAAAATGCCTCCAGGTAAGCTAGAAGAGCACTGGGAAAGGGCAGATATTGCTATACCTTAGAGGACAACACCTTGGCCATTTACCTGTGGCTAAGTACAGACAATCAAAAAGCCCAAGGCAGAATTCATTCAATCTTTGCAGGTTTCTCTAAGCTGCATAGGTTGAACTGATTGCAAACTGAACTGAAATTCACTTTTCTCTTGGGAAAGGTAGGCAGAGGCCTGCACTGACCCAGGCCAGAAAGTGGTGGTGCAAGAACATGTCTCCCAGCCTGTCCTCATGGGGAGGAAAGACCCCTGCTCCTGGTACCGGCCCCAAGCCAGGTGTCTGGCCACAGAGGGAGGCATTTCCCCAGGCTGGTCTGGGATCCCTCCCAGCTCTGGTCTGCCAAGCTGCAGGGGGTGATTCACCCCACTCTCCACCCCCATCTGGCCAACACAAGTCACTGATGTGCAGGGGGAAGGAGGGAATAAAGTCCCCCATTCTAGTCCTGGACCTGAGCTGTGGTCTTCCCAGCTGGGAGGGGAACTGGGCTCCAGTGAGGTTTGCCTGCCCTTCCCTGCCAAGCTAGTTCTTTACAAAGAAGTATCAGGCCCTGCTGCCCAGCAAAAACTCCTGGGGCTGCCTCATAAATCTTGCCAGTTGCTGCTGGTGCTGGGCTCTGGTTGGACATGCCAGGTGGCCTAGGGAACTTGTGCCAGGTGGCAGGGATGGGAGTGCTTCATACAGAGCAAGAATCACCCCCCACAGCTGGGCAGACCAATGCTGGGTGGGATCCCCAGCTGGCCACGGGAAAACCCCTAGAGGCTGGGGCTTCCACATGGGCAGACACCTAGCTTGGCATCTGACCATGTGGAATGGGGGACTCCTTTCCCCCTCCCTCCAGCAGGTCATTAAGTTGTGCCAGCCTGTCCCGGCGGGGGTGGGGAGCTGGAGGCACCCCTCACAGACCAGGGCTCAGAGGCCGCAGGCTCTGTTCCCATGTCTCCCATCCTCCTGCTGCACTGCAGGGCTCACAAGTACAGGTAGGACCAGACTGGGAAGCAGATCCATTGCTGCCTGGGCTCTGTGACAGCCATGTGGCAAGGCTGGCCCTAGCTCTGCCAGAGCAAACAGCACAGCCAAGGCTAGCCTTCCTGACCTGCAAGGGGGGCTAGGAGATGCCCCAATGCATCCTGGGATGCTGGGAGACTGGAACATAACTTGAGTCAGGAAGGGATCTGGGGTATAAGTTCCATAGACTAGTTTAACTTAAATCAGGTAAGTCTAATACTGCATCCATCCAGGTTTATCTCAAACCAGGTTTGGCCATTTTGAAACCAGTTTACATGTTCAGACCTGTTCTGTTACAGGTTTAAACCAGTTTCCAATCAATCACTTGTACTGGTTTATGTGAAACTTCTGTCCCTAAACAGTGAGTTCAAAGGGAGCAAAATCAGGTGCAGAAAGGATTATTGACAAGAGCAATGTAAAGGACCCTTAGTAAAAACTCTTGAATTTAGCAAACTAAATTTTAAAAGGCCATTCCAGATATTAGTCCATTATACACACTGCGTGCATTAATTCTGTTACATACCTAATTATGTTAATAATAAAAAAGTGTGTGTGGCACTTACAATCTGAAAGCTGCTATTTAAACTGGAAATGCAGGAGTTGCCAAGCCTGTGGCAAACTTACAGAGCTAGATTATCTCTGCAAAAAATACAAACTGAAGTCATGACAGAACTGGCTACAAGCAGAATCTCATCCAGAAGCCAAAACTGTTCATTACAAGGCACAGATGTACAAAGCTTTGGACTGAATTTAAAGTCGTTTCTCCCCTCCGCCCTGCCTTTTTTTTTTTTTCACCTTGAACAATATAGCACATTCCAAAGTTAAGCCACGTATTCTTCCCAGTGAAATAAAAATTCATCCTCAATGGAAGAAATCTGTCTGTATAATCTATTTATTAAGTTCTAGAGGAAGCCTTCAGGCACAGTTTAGGACTAATTTTGGAAAGCACTGTAATTTAAAGATACCTTTCTAAGTCACATTTCCTCCCTTGCTCCTAGAGGTAAGTAATTTGTTACTCAGTAATCTCAGCCCCCATTCAGCTAAACTGGCTAAATGCACTTTCAACCCACATCCTCTGAAGATGGAGCTTAAACAAGCCTAATACAACATGCCCTGACCCCAGGTTCAAGTAATCCACACAAGCACAGAAAGGCACACATCTGGGGAATTGTGTTCACTGCTAAAATGGCTGTAAGGTTTTTACATCACGGTAATTCATGTGCTTGAGCTGTCTCACGGTGCAGAGAGAAGACAAATCTTCAACTTAACCCTGAGGTTAACCCACTAAAGTCATCACCAAGTGCACAGATTGCCTAAATCAATCCCAATTTACCTCATGGTAAAACTAAAATGACTTGTCTTTATTGTGCCTGTACTTAAAGATGAACAAACTAGGTAACCCAAAGGTAAAAAAGTTTTTTACTTTTTTTTTCCCCTAGCTGAAGGATAACCTTTACATCCCAATACAAGCATGCTGAAATCTAGTCCTAGGCACCTGATCACCATGGCAGTGGGATCCTCTTAGAGTTTAATTTGTTTAGAGAGCAATCCCTTAATGCAACATAATTCAAAATAAAACAAAAGAAATTAAGTAGAGGGAAATTCCATCCAAAATCTCACAGGAGCAGGGTGGGTAGAGGAAAGCTGGGGGGGCTGCATGAAATTAAATGGCAAGGGTCAGTGTCCATCTTTCCTGTTCCCAGAAGTGATTAGACATCTCCACAAAGAGGCCACTGTAAAACAAAATTAGTATGCAGATATTGAATAGAGCCTTTTCAGGACAGAATTTAAGGCTTAAAACTCTGAATGTTCATACAGTTGTGCCTTCAGCTAGGCCCCTGGGGACATACTTAGGGTAGTAAGGAAGATTTAACCTCAACCATCAATAGGAATCTCACTGTTAAATCCCTGGGAGTTATATTGAAAATATACCTCAACATGTCATCTTAATCCCTTTGAATTTCCATGAAAAGGCAGGCAAAATTATGAGCTGCAAGCCATCCTTACTGAGTGATTAGGACAGAACACAACTAAACTAATATTTAATTTAAACAATATTAAACCAGCATAATACCTTTATTTAGTAATCCCCTTCAAACTTTAATTATCTCTACATTCCTATGCTTAGAAAGGCTGTATTTGAGAATCCTTCCAAATGGTAATGACATAAAATAATAATAACCATCATTAGTGGACAATATATTGGTTTTAAATCATCCCTGCTTAAAAACTGAAGGCAGATAAAAAATCCTAAAGGATTTAAAAGCTTAAATCTCAAATTACGACAATTTAGACCCTTTCCAAAACTTTCTCACCCCTCAGTTTTAAGGAGAATGGCATAAGAAGCACACACTTAGCAGAATTCATCATAACCTACATCACTGATTTATAGATGTAGAGAAGGGAAAATAGTGTAAGAAACGAGTACATTTTTAGAACTTCCTTTCCGATTTCATCACTGGTGCAACCCATGCAAAGTCTCATGTGAACATACTTACTTTAAGTAGGGCTTGTTTTGCTTTGGCTTAAAATGATATGCCCAACAGATTTAAGATAAAGCTTAGTTTTAAACAAAACAAGAATGCCCATTCAACCTGTTATACCTTTTAGTTAAACCAGCATATCGTCACAGATGTGTATCCCTCTCGTGTTTGGGGGGGTACTTAAACTGATGAACTAAGCAGTCAGGCTGGGTGCTGAGATGCATGCTGGGATAAGAGGGGAAGAATTTCCACTGCTACAGCACACATGGACCAGGTTCACAGAAGCTGCTTCCCATGGGCAGGAATAGGCTTTGTTTTACCATAACTCATTCCTTGTAGGAGACGCAATGCAGTCAATAACATGTAACTTGGGTACACCCAAGGATGTGCCCTATTCTCAATTGGATGGGATGGGTAGGCAGGTTAGGGTGCTGTGAGAGGGATGCCAGAATTTTGAGCAGATCCCTCTTTCCTCTAGAGTTAGCCCAGGCCCAAAGTTCTTAACTGTATACAATTTATTGAGTTATAATATACATAATCATAAAACTAAATATCATATACATATATTTACACAGTGAACAATAGCCAATAACCAAGGTCAAAACCTAAATAGCACTTTTTACAACATCACAATACAACATTTCAATTACAAAACATAAAGCGCAAACATGAACAATCCTAATAACATCTATTCCTTAATATAGTCCCTGACCCATGGCAAGAGATAGTCCTCCTTCCAGTGGGGTCCCTGTGGGGTGTCCAAGAAGCACCAGGGGCCCCTCCCCTAAAGGCCTTGACTAGGTGAGAGGGCTGCTCACCCACCCCCTTCTCTGGGTTTGCCCCCCCCAAATGTCTTTCCCCTGTGGGATCCAGAGGC
>JAGPOW010001946.1:125038-165153 GCA_030014935.1 Caiman crocodilus | reverse complement strand
CTAGGGTCAGGAGGGACCTGAACAGATCATCTAGCCTGACCCCCTGCCACAGGCAGGAATGATTGCTGGGTTCACAAGACCCCAGACAGGTGATCATCCAACCTCCTCTTGAATTTGTCCAAGGTAGGGGCAAGGACCACTTCCCTGGGAAGTTAGTTCCAGATTTTGGCCACCCTAACTGTAAAATATTGCCTTCTGATCTCCAACCTAAACCTATCCTCCATTAGCTTATGACCATTGTTCCTCATCACCCCAGGTGGTGCTGGGGTTATACATAAGGTTAACGTATAAGTAAATAATCCTAGGAAAAAGACTGTGCCTCATGCAGCTGCAGGCTTGCAAATCCAACCAAGGATAAAACATCCTTCTTGACCTCAGATCTGGTCATCATTTTGACCCTGAGCAGAAGAGCAAGATCCCCAGCCAGGTACATGAAAGCTGTCTCAGTACCGGCAGGAGCTTAAGGACACCCCAGCCATAACTCCCATCTTTAGCTATGGCCAATGGCCAATGCTTCAGAGAAAAGCACACTTTTTCCTTTTCCCCTTCCCCCATCACATCTCCCCAAGTTATTAAAGCATTCTTGGGGAGGGGGAAACTCTCTTCCTCAGCTTTATAAGGCACTAGTAGAAGTCCTGAAGCATGACATTACCAACTATGATTGAAATGAAATGAAAAATCTTTATTTGAATAAAAACAAATGAAATTGCATTTCATACTGAACCTTATCTTTGAAAAATATCAGATGAAAAATTCTCATTCCAAGTTGTTGATAGGGAAGAAGCATTTATCAGCTCTGATTGGTAGTACATTTAAAATGTACAATTATTTCCTGGTTCCCTCCCAACCAGTCTTCAAGGTACTGCCCAGGAGAGCAGCACTACACTCCTCCTCATCAGTACTTTGCAAGGAAATATAGAATCAAACTGTTTTCATTCATAGGGAAGAGGAAAGAGGTAGTCATCAGTTACCATAAATCAGTGTAATGCCATTGACTTCAGTAAAGATGCAAATTTATATTGACGGTAAATCTGGACCATTATCTGTAACGGCAAGTTCTTCCTTTTTATATTTTTCTTGATGTAAAGTGAATAATTCAAGCATTTCTTTCTAAAACGAAATGTAACATTGGGTAGCAGGTTAAAATAAAAACCCTCTAAGTACATAATCCAGTGCTTCTCAACTTTTTTAGACTCAAGGCACCCCTCCATAACTTTTGTGAATTAAGTATATGCCACAAAATTGGCCTTTAAAGTGGCTTAAATGCCCTTTTGCACCACTTTAATGGAGCAGCTATTTACGCTGTTGGCAGCATAATGTGCTTTAATGGCATGGCTGTTTACAATGTGAGTGCAATATTGCATGTTAAATGACTTTGGGATGCAGAAAAAATAAAACATGTCCAAGCTGTTTTCAACCTTACAGCCATGGAGGGAAGCACTGGGACCTGTGCAGCTCAGGGGCTATGCAGGCAGCCCATGCAGGCAAGCTCCTCTGAAGAAAAAAAGAGAAGTGGCAGCCCTAATCTTTTCTCTTTTTTTCTTCCTGGAGCCTGCTTGCCTGAGCTGTGTGGTGAGAGATCAGCCAGACAGGGAAAAGCCTGAGCCTGCAGTTTTCTGATTAGCTTATCTGCTCACACTTTAGTTCTTCACACGCTACAACACCCTGCAAGGCATCTGGTGGCATCCCCATTGAGAATCATTGACATCATCAGATATAATACACTGTCTGGGAGAGGCAGCTGTTATCAATTTGGTTTTATTCTGTATCAAAACAGTAAATATTAGAAGGTGTGGCTCTATCATATTATTTTTTGTGATGTCAGCCAGTCACAGCTTGGAAGCCAGCCCACTTGATACACAAGCTCTCCATTCTTATCGTCTCAAATGAGAAGTCCTTGTATGTAATAGCTTCTATCCACAGAAGTTGTTGGCTAACAGCTTCTATGTAGTTTTCTATCTTGTTGCTTTCACACAAATAAATGTATTGACAGTTAGGGTCACTTTCAGCTGGCTTTATTGTCTAGCCAAGAAGCCAACAAGAATGATGACCTTTGTATCAAGCCTGGTTTTTCACAGAAAGCTTTCATTTCATCTCTTGAACTATAAACAAGAGATCATTGAAATGCCATTTGTTTTCTGGATCTAGGAAGCCTTGCTTACCATACAATTCAATTTTCGATTATTCTTTTTTAAAAAGTCAGCAAGAATGGGCTGGAAAGTTTAGGCAACTTCCAGTTTGGCACTTTAAAATATAATCCTTACCTTTTGAACATATTTTGAGTTTTTCAAACAAGTACATGCCCTGATTTATTTTATAAATATTTGAAACCTCCTAATGCCTATACACATACTTATGTTCAAACATAGAACCATTGTCTTCAATGGGATACCTCCCATGTCTGTGCAATAAAGCACAGATACTGGTAATGACAGAGCATTTAAGACTAAACATCTTGAAGTTTAAGGTTGGTCCTTACTTTAGATTTGTGACGATGGCTGCCCTCAGTTGTCAAGGGGTACTCATGAACACTATTCAGCTATTATATAGCAAATAATACAATCCTTATGTAGTATTAGTTTTTGTCCCAAAATTATTTATATATAGTGATTTTTAAAAGGTTTGCTATCTGTATTTTTACATTTTCCATAGTTATACAGACACCAACACCGTTGTGGGTAATTCTATTTGGCAAACAGTGTGGGCACATTACCCAAAATTTAGTCAGCCAATTTAAATGTTAACCACACTAAGGGCCTTTTATTTAACCTCCCCCCGCAAAAAGCCCCCCCAATAACAAAGAAAAAAAGAGGCCCTATAAACTATGCCCGCAATATGAGCTACAACCCAGATTTTTCATATCCACATGGGTCACGTTCCCTTTAATTCACAGCAGTTTGACAATTTAGAAATGGGACAATCAGCTGATTGCTGCAGACTTACTTCAAAGGGTCCTCTATCATCAAGTGGGGCTCACCACACTGCTTTGAAATAAAAATACAGCAAACAGTGGGAACATGTCAGCCTTTCTGGGCATCTATTTTATTTGGCTTTATATACCTCCAGCTAGTTTGTAACCCCTCTTCTTTTCAGGGGATAAGAGCATAACTGTGCAAAAATATCCAGGTTCTACTATATTTTATTCATGTATACCCACCAACCACTTACACCAGAACAAAGAAAAAGGCACAAAAATGTCGTTTGACACTGTGGTTCCTTTTCCTTCATCCACATTTTGAACATAAAATATACCTCCCACAAGGATTTTGACAATGCTGCAGTTTTGCCTATGACTCACAACTTGATATGCCAATTCTGAATGAACATTAACTTAATCGACATCTACAGCAGAAACTGGAAAAAAAAAAAGTATCTGGCAATGCATCTTAATCACATTTTAAATGTTACTGTAAACATTTGTTGTAATACATTATAGTACATGTTTCCTCCTTGGTTTCTAGCTGCTTTGTGGTCTTCTGCTCTTCAATAGTATTAATACAGCTACAGTGGTCTTTTCAACACCACACCTAACCTCAGCAAATCCAGAGCTAGTGAAATATGGCAAAACCCTACCCAGAACCAGTCATTTCCTTCAAACATACACACATTAGATAGTACTAATGATGCTTCTATTTTTTGTGCAACATTTGCTTAAATGATGCTTTTGGTTTTGAAAATGTTTGCAGAAGACAAATGTCTAATGACTATTCTTGGTATTAATTAGAGCTATGCAGGAAACTGCTTTCCTGTCCTGCACTACTTCAGCAATTACTCACTCTGTGGAAAAACAGAGACAGAAGAAATGCCAGAGTAGCCTTGTGGTCAGGGCACTCACCTAGCATCTGTGGAACCCAGATTTCTGCTCTGAATCAAGGAGAACAAGGGTCTGAATCAGAGCCTCTCACACCAGAGGTGATGACTTGACAAGCAGACTCTTGGCCGATCTGGAATGGAGAGCCTGCTCCAATTTGGAATCAGAGTTCTATGTTGTGCCTGAGAGACTTTTCTTTTGAAAACTGGTTTCTGTGAAAAGTTTGCTTTCTATAAATCAGCATTTTTCAACAACAGTATCCTTCCTAGCTGCATTATTTACCTTAAAATGACAACTTATTAGGAAAATAATTATGATTTATTAAATGCACAATTTGTTGGAAGACTGATATTAACTGAGTTACAGCAACAGATCTAGCTCAGTCTGGAGATCCACCACTTTGCAATTCGATCCAGCTTTTGGATTCACGTGCTCCCAAGCACTCTGGATTTGCTAAGTGTTTAGTTGCTGCTTCTAACTCTGGTCCTCTATGCTCTCACTGTAGGAATAGATGTCTTGATCTGGCCCGCTTGCTTTGGTTGCGGGACTCCATAGTTTAGTTGTTTAAAGCTGCCAAACCAGTGGTCTGATTTCTCTAACTTCCTCTGTCACTTATGCATCAGAGCTCCGCTTCTAAGGCTATTCCATGTTATAGTCCCACTCTTTGGAGACCATGGGGTGGGTCAAGTGAGAAACCCATGTTTTGAACAGGACACAAGAACATTACAGAGCTTTAGCTTCATGACACAATACAGAGCTCCATGACACAAAAATTACAGAGCTTTTGACATCACAACTAGAGGTGTCACACTCCACTCCCCACACTGCTCCAAATACATGCCCACCCCTTCTTGTGCTTCCTTTATCCCGATCCTTGTGTCAAAGTAGCTCGGCTGAGAGAAGCTGGAAAGATCCTATTTTTTAATAAGGTCTTTGCCCCCTTTTCCCATGTTGCTACAGCAACTACCTCACCACCCTCAGCACCCCAGCCAGATAGTGAAAATCTCAGCTCTCCTGGGGACCAGCTAAGAAAATATATTTCCTTCAGTCAGGCTACCTTATAGCAAAAACCACAAAGACCCTCATGAATTGATGCCTTTTGTATTAATTGTTTCGGGCGCGCATCAGGCATTACAATAAGATGCACTGATCTATTCTTGACATCTGTTAACAGTTTTAGTTACATGCTCAAAATGTAAGATGCAATTTTCAAAACAGTATTTATAGTGTCAAGGGAAGGTCACAGTTTGATTTGGATTTCTCCAGACCTGAATAGTTCCCATCACAGTGGGAGAGAGAGGTATTTGCACGCCTGATCATGATTCTGACCTAAACGTCCACTTCATTTTCCTAAATGTTTACATCCCAGTTACAGTCCTTTCTAAATGCAGGGCATTATCATTGTCCAATACAGAGTATACCACTACAACAGTTCTGTTACAATTCTGTTTAATCATGAAGAAGTTTTGGCAAAGAACCATTTTTTCCCCCATGCTAGGAACTCGGTCAGTTTATTTTCATGAAATGAAGCCAGAGTTCTGTCCACTCTCCACAACCACAGAAGTACCAGACATCCAGCAGCTGCTCACCCATCTGCAAGCCAGTTGTCATGACAATAGTATAATATGCTCATCCGCAGCCAGGTGTTGGGTGGCCCCATGGAGAGAATGCTAGCCTAACGATCTTGCTTCAGCAGATGTACTGTGTGATAGTGAGCAGATTGCTTAGCCTCTTCTGTTCTCACTTGCAAAACAGGAATAACAGGACTTCCCTACCTTGTAGAACCTGACAAAAGTTCTTAGATTACCAACTGAAGGAAACCCCCATAGGTAGACTCAATAGATTAGGAATTCTTTTACTGTCTTCCATGTTAGGCTGGGCTACAGTCTGATAATTAGACAACAGTACTTAATTAAAATTCTTGCACTTTATATGCTCTTTTAAATATTTCCTCATTTTTATTCTTCAGATTCCTACAGCAAATCTCAAAAGAAATGTGATGTCTTCTCTGTAAATTGTTACTTCAGCCTTTTTAGGCAGTTTGCAACAGTCCACTTACAGGGTAGAGAAAGAACTGTAAGCTAGATTTGTTCAAGCTGTTTTAAAATGGGTTTATCTTGGGAAATTGTAGCTTTTACTTTGTATAGTGGGTTTAGGATACATTATTTCAGCTGCTGGGGCTACATGTGCTTCTCTTTTTGTACTGCTAGTAGTCTAAAAAAGTTTTCAGTTATAAATCATCCTAAAATGGAATGCCATGCCCCAAGGTCAGACTACAGGAGGCTGGATATAGGATTCACTGGGATACAACAGGTGAAAAGTATTTGCCAGTTTTGGGGAGGGCATTAGCAGAGTGTGCAGGTTTTTTATTCTTCAAAATAAGGTACTGCAGGGTGTTTACATTTTTTAGGTCTCAGACAATGCCCATTGGAGACAACAGAAAAATTTCTACTGACTTCAGTGGGCAATTTCTGACATCAGCCCTTGACTATGGAACCTAACTTCTTAAGGTTAGGTATTCATATCGTTGCACCCATGTTATATTACATTCATATGTGCAAACAGCAACACTACATGAAAAGAACACTATGACTGCTATGCTAGAATCTGCTAGAACAACCTAATCTTCTTCCCAAGTGGGTCTAACCTATGCACCAAATGACATGAGTCCTAAGAAAAAAAAAGCATATAATCAGAGAATTTAAAGATAGTGTCACAGTCCATCCACTCCAAGAGACAAGGGCCAGTTGCACAGCAACCCTGGAGCTAATATTTCCAGACATACAAGTGTTTGATTTTACAACCCAAATAACATTCTTTCAATTGTTTGTAAAATTGCTTAAGGTTTTCTTTTCTTTTTTAAGATAAAAACAAATTCTATTACATGTTGCTATAACAAGCCCTCCACCATGAATCATCTCACTGGGACTGAGAATACCAAACTGTTATATTATAGCACCGACTACTGCTATTTGATGTACAAGATCAACACTATTTTCTATCAGCTGAAGGCAACTGTCTTCTTACAGGGGAATGGTTTGCTGAGTCTATGGAATAGGTCTTATGGACCCCAGCCTCATTTTCTTGTACCACTCTCTCCCCACCCCATCTTGAAATTGGGAGCTCCTACACCACATGTTGCTACCAAATTCAGGCCTGGATGATGGAGGTCAGCATTTGCTTATGCAACTCATCAGTAGAAAGGGAGAGACAACTGAGAATATGTAACTATTTGTGAACCCTGAATAGTTTCCCCACTAAACATCTGAGATGTGCTGCAAACAATAAATGTAAAAGAGATTTTCAAAGGAAAGATCAGAAAAAAAGATTTATAATGGAAAGCGTGCAGGTGATATATTGGCATTACTTCTTAGGTCTCCATATAATGCATACTCATACAGATTGAAACTGCAATGTGGCCACCAGTTACAACAGACTCATCTTAATGTCTGCTGTTGTCTTATGTCAGATAACTTTGTCCCAATGTTCTTAGAAACAGCTTTTGGATCCACACAGGATATTTGTTCTGTCTGATTTAAAGTCATTGTTCATGTTAGTCAGTGGAACTTTCTGCTACTGCTTTGTAAGAGAGACAATAAAGTACAGGCTTAATTCATTTCTAATTTAGCTTGTTCTTTTATGTTTCTGATTCAACTTGTGTATGACCAATGTATTCCCAAATCCCACTGTTTCCTTCCAGTTCTAATTTTATTCATTGACTTTGCCCTGGCCTCATATAAAAACAGATGGACATTCAGGGGCTGGTTACATTTCTTCCAAATCCCAAAATACATGCCTGAGAAAACCCCATTTGGTTTCCTTCCAGGCCTCTTGGAGAGCCAGAAATTAACATCAAGAATAAAAACAATTGTCGCAATGATAAGAATACAACTTACCTTTGCAGAGACAAACTACCAGTGAAAATTACAGAAGATTCTGGGGAACAGTATTTTGGGAAGTCACCCACATACTGACCTCTCAGAAATCATACAATGTGCCCAGACAACTTATTACTTATTAATTGTAAGTTTGCTTAATACTTACAAACCTGTATGCTCACAGCCAGCCCTATATGGTTAAAATCACCTAAACCAATGATTATCAACCTCTTTTTAGACTTAAGGCACTCCTTGGAAAATGCCAACTTTTAGCTTTCACTAATTTTTTGACTATGAAAAATAACAGGGCAATTCTTCTGTTGCAAAGAACTCAGAAACATCACATCAGGTCAAAGAGTTTTTAACAATCTGGATTCCTATTTAAAATGCCTGGCTTTATCTTGTAAATAATGTTTGTGTACTTAACAATATTAACAGTGCATGGCACCCTGTGACATCCTTGAAAGGATCTCAAAGCACCCCAAAGTGCCATGGGACCCTGGTTGAGAATTGGTGCTATAAAACAGACGTCCATAAAGCCCCAGACCCAATCTCAATCTCAAATAGAGCATGTTTCAACGCTTACACTGATCACTTTTGTTTTTGTATAGCATAAGCTGCAATCTGCTCTGAGACCTGCACTGATTAGAGTCAGTCAGCCCTTGTGATTTCAGTTCTAGTCCAACCCCCCTTCCCCCGTCTAGTTCTCCAGCTTGGGCTCATAATGATTTCCTACCCAGCCTGTCAGTGCCTATCATTTATAATTTCTCTACCAACACCTGCAAATACCTTCTTCGGGTCACAGCCTGCTGCTGAAATTACCTCCAGTATCTGCTGTTCCCTCTGTCAGTATCCTGCTTTGATAATAGTACAGCTAAAAGTAGGAATGGCCTATCTGCCTAGACTAGATCTGGGCCTTGGCACTAGCTGGAACAGAAAGGAGTGAGGGGTATGCACAGCCAGAAGTGCTTTGTGTCATTGTCTTGGTGGACTAAGAATACTTCCCTACAGGGCCTTGAGAAGGTGTAAGTTGTCATGATGTTTACTAGTATACCTGACTCCTAGTGACCTCTCAGGTTTCACCATTTCATTGGGATCTGGATGGGTTGGTGCTGAAGTATTTGATTTGGAAGGCCTTTAGGGAGTTCTTACCTGCTATGTCTTTGATGAAAAATAAGTTGTTATTAGGAGTAGGATGTTACTTCTTCCCCCTTCCATGGGGCCTTCATAACCTGGCTTGTCTGGTTTCCTGATTCAGGACTCCACCTCCTCAACACCCTGCCTTATGCCAACCTTAAATTGTTATCTTCTGCTCACCTCTAAGGTGAGCCTTGGCAGTACTTTTTTTTATCTTGGCCTTTTGACCTTAAAGGAAAATAGGGTATGGACCTCACTTGGCCTGAGCTCCAAGCCATAGAAAAGACTGGCTTGTGGTCCTTGCTATCCCCAGGTTATCTTGTTGCCAGGGACATCCTTGCTTCTCTGTTATGTGGTTACTGTGGTCCAGACTCCTGGATCTCTTCCCTTTGCAGGGTCCTTGGCCATTCAATCATGTCCAGAGGCATCCGGGATACACACCTCCAGTTCAGGTATATACCTTGACCCTTGGGGGCCTTTCCCTTTTCTGTGTGCCCTCTCCTGGGGAAGCCACCACTGATCCTCTCTGAAGCTCCCTCCTCCTCAGGGCTCTTCTGGTCCCACTGGAAGCTTCACTTCTGGTCCTCCTGACTCCGCTCCTGGTGGAGCATTTACCTCTGCCCTAAAGGGCTGGGCAATGAATCAGCACCAGCACACCACCATAAAGCAGGTCTGTGCCAGGGCTAGAGCCAACCCTGGCTCTTCCTGGACCTGTTGTGCCTTCCCTCCCCTTTTGTTGCTGCAGCATTTTTCTCCACCGCGGTTTTGCTCCTGCTGGACTTCCAGCTTTTGGCTACGTCCTGCCAGGTCAGGAGCTCTTTCCTTTGGGGTAAGTTTTACTTCAGGGCATTGCCCCTATCCAGAAGGATGAATTTTTTCCATACCAGTCCACAAAACAATCCTTATAGGGGCTGGAATGAGTTAGTAATGGGCTAAAAGGATATGTTTCAGAAAGCCTACCCTGCTCTAATGCAGTGCCAGTATAAACATGACTGTACAGGCATGAGTTAAATGCACCTCTCTGTGCTTCTTTCAGCTGGTTTGTTTCACCTGGATACCTGAATTTAGATCGACTCGACAGAGGAGACATTATCATAGATACAAATAGCTATAACCCAAAACCCTACCATAGTATTTTCAACCAGGATGCCACTCAGACCAAATAGCTTAGCTTCTGACTGGGATTTATCTTACAGACTAGAGCCTTGGTAGATGCTTCCTAACATTCAGCCATAACTACATTCAGGGCATTTTTTAACTACTCTCAGTGCCCAGACTAGAAAATGTCCATATTCCATTTATAGTCCCCCAAGCCATATACTACTCTAGAGTCAAGTCCTTTGATCCCTGGCTGGATTAGCTCAGTGGTTCCCAAACTGTGGTACAGGTACCACCAGTGATACACAGACAACCTGTCAGTCATACACATTAACCGATTTATTATAATTACTTTATATGATAAAAATTTACTGGTGGTACTTACCGTTGAACATTTCTTTTTCCTTTTCAAATTGCATAATTATCATTGGGAAACTGCAGCAAATACTTACCTAGAATTGAAGTTACTGGCCTCCCCAAATTATCTAAGACAGTCTTAAATTTAGGGGTTCTACCGCAGCATCACCAGAGTCCCTAAAATTAAGCTTAAAAACAGTTTTCCAAATTTTGGATAAAGACAGCTACCCTCTCTGAACCTTTTTGCAGTGCCACATGATTTGAATCTGCTGAAAGGCAGAAATAATTCACTTCGAAGCAGTGCCACATGAGCACTGCTTCTGGTTTGAGGAAGTACCACAGACTACCACATGGGTCCCCAAACTGGAAGTAAGGTAACTACACAAACTGCCTTAAAGAGCTCCAGAACTGTGCACCAAATTTTGTTACCTGAACACCGGTCACTTTCCCTAGAATATGGTAATTTATGAGGTATTTCATATCTGTTCTTGCTGTCTTTAACATAATGTAGTAGCCAGAAATCAGTAAGAGTAGCTAGCGCTTTGAGATCCATCAGGTCATTATAGCCCAACAAAGTGGCTTTAGTGCTTTAAGCTCTGTCAGGAATGGAGGTAATTTTTCCATAAAAGTTCCTCCTACAGGCAAAAATAACCAAAAAACTGTAGTTATGTCCAACTACTAAACAGGGACTTTTAAAGTCAAAGGCAAGTCATATATGATTTTTTGCTGGCCAAATTTAGAAAAAAAAAAAATCTTACAGACATGTTTTCTTTTCATCAAACCACTAAAACCACACAGCTTGAAAGATTACTGCATTTTTAACTTTTCGCTTCCCTCTTTTATGTTCTTTTGGAGGAAGATTCTTTTTTTTTTTAATAAAACATTAATTTTCTGCCAATTAATGCTTCTTTTTTTTTCACTTTCACCCAGAAGCCAATAAGGGCTTCCCTGAGTAAAAAAGAGCAACATTTCCCATTGTTCTTATTTTTATTGATCAGCAAACCACCCTTGAAACTCTGAAGTCAGATGAAAATTGCTTTGTTTGAGCTCCACATAAATGCCTGTCCAATCAGTCTGTATTCTAAATGATATCTCAGGCCATGTATGTCAGTCCGATTCTTTGTTCTCTAGATAATCACCAACACTTCCTGTTTTACTTATGAAAAAGTGATATGATTTATCTATAAAAAGGATAACTATTGTTTAACCAATAACATTGCTTTGGTGTTTAAGTTTGTCAAGTTTTATTTTTTCAAATGTTTATCTAGGACTCTTCTAGGTAACTACAGAGAGCTTTGAGTTTGGTGCCTGTAGTAGAAACTGGCTTGTACTGGATCACTAACTAGAAAGCTCCACAGAAACTGGGCTAGTGACTTGGCTTTCCATGAGACTTCTGTTGTTTCCTGAATGTGCTACAGATTAACAAGGAAAGAGAGTAATTCATTACACCCCTGCAAAGGTACAGTAGTATAGGTATGGTACAGTGATTCTTAACCAGGGTGCCACTCAATACTAACACTGTCAGCTGTGCAAACACCTACACATAATTCACAAAATAAACCCAGAGGCTTCAAATAGGAATCCAGTGTCACAAATATTCTGGCCTTCTGTAGTCTTGAGTTCTTACCAACAGAATAATTGCTCTAGTGTTTTCGATACTCAAAAAATGAATGAAAGCCAAAAGCTGGAATTTCCCAAAAAGTGCCTTAAAGTCTAAAAAGGTTGAGAACCTCTAGCATAACATATAAAAGTACAATATCGATACAGTGGATATAGTGCAGCATATTGTTAAAGGCCATTTAAACTAGTGGGTTGGGTCACCATCTTTTACCTAAGATACTGTAAGAGATGATTTAAAAAATGTGTCCAACAAAAAAACCCATGCAATTCTAGCCAAAATTTTGGATTGCAGAGGTGAGGGGGCTTCAATGGGTGTTGCTTTAGTGGCAACTGGCAAGGGTGCATGTAAGGGTGGAGAGGAAAAGGGTAGTCAGCTCATGTTAAGAAGAAAAGACAAACTGATAAAGTTTCATTATAGCCTATGCCTGTACACACGTGTGGCTCTGAAAGAAGTCTGGAGTGCTACTCAATAGCTGTGCAGAGGGAGACCATTTCTAGCTGAATTCAGGAAAACAGGATGTGATACATTCTTGTGAATAAAAGAAATACATCAAAGATACTTAACTCCAGCACCAGCTCTTCTTCCTAGCTAGAATATTTGCTAGCTACTCACATCAAAACACAGCAAGCGCTGGTCCCAAATAGCTGACTAGCAGGTGTGGATTGGTTCTTCCTTCTCCATGCCCCATGTCTACCATAGCACTTTAAATGAAAATGTCTTGAGTGCAACTGCTATTTTGATCCTCTTTCCTGTAGGATGTTGAAACTAAGGAAGAGAATCCTTATTTTTTCTCCCTAGATATGTGTCCATGTGGGGCCATGGTACAAGCCAGCCTAGAGACTACAGAGGGAAGTGGTAAGGTACAGTGGGGTAGAAGAGAGAGTAAATATGTTCCAGGGTGTAGCAGGTTCAAGCCACAGGGGTGTGGCCCTTTCTCTGGGCTGGTGGGCTCTCTATAGACCATGAGCCTGTCTCCAGCAGAGCTCAAGGCTTGTAAACTCAAAGGATAACATCAACGTAAAACAAAGGCCCCTTACCTGCATAAATCCTTTCTTCTCTGCCCCAGGTAATATTCTCTAGCTCCCAGGCTTGCAGAGTCTTTGTTTCTACTACCTTCTTAGGTCCTTTAAGAGTCCTCCTGCCCTGCTGCAAAGTAGTCTTCTCCTCAGGTTCTCAGGATTAATTGAGTCTGCTGCAAGTCTGCTGGAGCACGCTAATTAATGCATTCCAGCCACCTCCGTGTCACATGTATTCATTGCCCCCACATTTCAAAATGGCAGCAGGGGCACTTGAACTAACCCTCATCAAATGCTTATTTGATGAGCTTTAGTTAAAGTGTGCCTGCCACCATTTTGAAGTGTGAGACACTGAATACAAGTGATGCTGCAGGTGTTTTAATTACAGCAGCTCTAATTAAAGTGCCTCTTCCCACCTACCCCAAAGCATCTGTATAGATGCCCCAGGACTCTATTCTTGCCCTGTGGTGGAAGATGAGGACGGGTGGCATGTAGCTGAGAAGCAGAGAAACCAGCATAGGGTCTTTCCCCTGGTCCCCGCCACATCCAGCAGGAGACCAGCCAGAGTGGAGGGTGGGAGGAAAGAAATCTTGAACAACTGTTTGAAAGGAGCAGGGAAAGAAATGAGAAAAAGACTTTAAAAAATTCTAGGACTAAAATGTTGCAAATGTCTCAATGAATTGGGATTTGGTCAGAGGGTGGGGTGGGATTAGGAGGAGTGGGGTTAGGGACAGCAGGGTTTGTGCTGGCTGGGAGGCAAGAAGCTGTCCTGGCCTGTGTGGGTGAGACCCCACAACTCCAAGCTTTCCCCAACTCCAGGGTCCCACAGAGCTGCCCCAGTTGCAGCCCAAGCACGGAGCCTCAGGGAGCCTAATTCTCTGGGCCTTTGTACTCTGTCTAAAGCTGATGAGACCACTCCACACTTAAAGCAGGGCAGAACAGAGCCCCAGAGAAGCAGCCTCTGCTGAAATTCAGCTTCCTGCAAGAAGACAATGTTGCTGAGGAAGGCAGGCTTACCCAGCTCTGTGGTATTTCTGCAACGAAGCTCAGACCAGATAGGAGGAGGGGACCACTAGAGTTTTGGAGGGTAGGAGGGCATAGAGCAGCTGGGAGCTATGCAGGCTAGGGTGCTGGAGTAATGCAAGTACAGTATTTTGCCTCCCCTGACCATTCAAATAATACCCTGGAACAGCATGTGTAAAACATTTGTAAGATAAACTTCCTTTTAAGCGGCTTATCTTTAAAACATTTAGGCTGAGCACAGACATTCAAAAAGCCTGAGTCAGAACTAGTCTCAATTATGTAATCTGCATAGCTTTGATTGGTCTCAAACAGAACACACATCCACCCTTTGGTCAGGGGGCGCAAATCTTGACTCGGTTCTGCTATTTTTAAAGCAATCTATAAGTGCCAAATGTCTGTTCTGTTACAAGCATAGACCAGTTTCTGATTACTTGTACCAGTAAAAGTGTAATGTCTGTACCTGGTCAACAGACAAGGCCTTTTTATTATTCTGCATGTCACTTCAGGCTTTTTACATTGATACTGAATGACTTTATAACATTTTTGCACACACTAGTACCACCATAGGGGGTGCCCCTGCTTTCTTCCTAGTCTCCTGACATGACTGATCCATCACAACCTTCTATTCTTGATTCTCATTTCTAAATATGTCAGTTCTGCACACTCCAATATCTCTGTGTTTGGTATTATATCTTTCCACTTTCTTTTCAGAATCTTATGCAGACATCTCATAAGGAAATTTTCAGTCTCTTGATAGGCATAACATATGTAAGTCCACATTTCTGACCTATAAAGCAGGGATAACAGCACACCAATCTTGTAGATTTGCATCGTCATCTTCACTGATAGTTTGCAGCTATTTCAGGTAAATTTCTGTAACAGCTCAAAATTCTCAGCAGCTTTTCCAATTCTGTTAGTTCAGTCTGAAGATCAAGATTCCTACTGATCATAGAACATAAGTAGCAAAAAATGTCAATGACACCAAGAGATTTATCCTCCAGAGGGACGTCAAGTATTGTTTCTTTCACCCCTCTGTATATGATCACAGTCTTCTTGAGAATAATTGTCATCCTGAAACTCTTGCATGATCCAGAAAATCTGGCCAGGAGGTTTTGCAAGGAAGATTCACTGTGGGCAAACAAAGCCATGTCATCTGTAAACAGGAAATCTCTCAGAACCAGTTCTTTCACTTTAGTTTTTGCTCTAAAAGCTGCAATAATGAACACGTCTTTATTTAGTCTGGTCTGAAGATAAATGTCATCATTGCTGTCCTTGAATGCATGAAGAAGCAGGAATGAAAAGTAAATGTTAAAAAGCACAGGGGTAAGACACACCCGTTTCACCCCATTGTCGATGTCAAAGGCATTTGATTCTTTGTTTTCATACACTAGTTTCCTTCACCTGTAATGAGTGAATGATGTTCAACACTTTGGGAGGACAACCCAGTTGCTTCAGAACAATAAAAAGGCCCTGTTTTTTGATTGTGTTAAAGGCTTTTGTCATATCAATGAAGGCTATATATAATGGTATTTGTTTTTCTCTACATTTTTCTTGCTTGACCAAAAATATTGTATCAATGGTGGAGCATCTTGAGTGGAAACTACATTGACATTCAGGATAGATTCTTTCACCTAGAGATTGCAGACTAGAAAGCATTAAGTCAGTGACAATTTTTTCAACAATGTCTAACAGGGAGATACCTCTATAGTTGTCTCTGTTGCTTCTATCCCCCTTGTTTGTGTACAAAATGAGAATCTCTGAAATCTTGCAGTATCTCTTCCTCTTCCCAACACAGCAGTATAACTTCATGAAGCTTTCAAAGTAATTTGTCATTGGCACATTTGTAGATACCAGCGGGCAAATAGCTATTGCCAGATGCCTTGCTCCCAGAAATTGATTTAATGGCTTTCAGGAGATCTTTTAACATAGGTTCATGGTCTAAATCCAAACTTCAAACTGTGGTAATCCTTTGAGCTTTTTGTGTTTGATTTCAGGCTTCTTGGAGTATATAATTCCAAAGTGTTCAATCCAAAGCTCAAATTGGTTTTGTTTATCAGTGATGACATTTCTGTTGGTCTTTCAGTGCTGTTTTCTTCTGGACTGGACCAATTGCTCATTTGTTGCCTTCATACATTCCACAGCTATCACCTGTGTCAGAGACTTTCTAGAGACACTAAGAAGGGCCAAGGATGAAATGGGGTCATGACATAGATGGATGTCTACACAAGAGAGACCAAGTTATACTATTGATCAAGCTGTACTGTGCTATCCTGGAGATGTTATAAGGCAGTGGTTGTTAACCATGGGTACGCATACCCCTAGGGATACTTAAAAAGGTTGTCGGGGATAGGCAGAATGAATGTACAAGTATCAACAATCAGCTTTTTTTGGCTGATGTGGCCAAAAATGTGGCTGATAAATGCCCTGTGCATATACACGGCCACAGTGCAGCACACAGGTGGCCAGGAGTGCAGCCCAGCAGCATGGAAAGCAGCCAGGTCTGGCTGGTAAGTCAGTTGTGAGGGAAGGGGTACAGGGGGGAGGGGCAGATTGAGGCCCCCACTGCAAGGGAAGGGGCTGCACAGCCGAGGCAGGGCACAGGACTAAGCCATGAGCAGCTAGTCTAGGGGCTGCGCACACGGGGGGGTGCAAGGGATGATGGCAGCTCCCACTGATGCACACATCCCAGGAGGGCATGGAGATTGTGTGCCCTGGATCTGTGTGTGGGGTGAGGGTGGACTGGGGCCGGGGCCGCACTCAGGGTGGGCAATGCTGGTCAGGAACATAACTGGTAACATTAAAAACAAGAACAAAATATAAAGGGGTACATGAGCTGAAACTTTGAGACAGAAGGGGTACACTTGTTTAACAAGGTTGAAAACCCATGTTATAGGGCATTGTGGAAACTCAGGACACATCTATATGCCTAATGTTCCTTGCTAGGTAGTGCCAAGCCGGAAAACATGTTCCTCCATGTATACCATCTCTCAAGCAACTAGTGTAGCCACTTCAGTACAGCAGTTACAATTACCACAGGTAAAGTAATTGCTTCTAGTGCCTTACTAAAACAGCTATGCTAGCAATGATTAAAGAGGTTTTCATCAGGGAGCAGCACAGAATCTTTCAATATGGTACACTTGGCATGATTAATTAGCCCTACATGTATGACCTCATTGGGCTTAACACATAGTGGGTGCATCTACACATGCCCTTTACTTCAGAGTTTAATTAGCTCCTCAGTAAAGTGTCACCATCTATACCTCAAGAGATGTGAGGACCTCCCAACCTCCAAAATGCCAGCTCTTAATTTGTCACTCATTTTTTTGACTACTGAAATACAGAGCAGTTTTTCTGTTGCAAAGAACTCAGAAAAACCAAAACAGGTTAGAATGTTTTTAACATTTCAAATTCCTAATGGAACTCTCTGGGTTTATCTTTTGAATTATGTTTGCACACCTAACAGTGGTTACACTTGCGTAGCAACCTGAAGTACCCTTGAAAGGATCTTACAACATCCTTACTTAACCCCGCTGTAGGACAATACTGCCCAGCACAAGTACTATTCTATGGTGGAATTATTTATTCCACTGCAACACACGTGACAGTAACCAGGATCAAGGGTGCTACAGTGTGCGCTGCCTGCTGGCTAGCCCTGCATTGTAGCACCCTCATGCCCCTGCCAGCCTCTTAACAGCATGTTGAATAGGCCAGGAACAGTTCTGGGTTGGCAGGCTGACCCACCCAGGCTTGCCACCCCGACTCAACATGCTGTGGTCTCAGCCACATGTGTAAATGCTGAGCCCAGAAGCAACAAACTCCAGCACAAACTGAGCTGGAGTTTATTCAGACACACTCATTTCATATATAGGTGTTCCCAGAATATCTTAATGCCAGAATTTAGGTTAAAACTTTTTAGCCTGTTCTTTCTCTGGTCATAATTTGGGGTATCAAATGCTGTACAAATGTTGTACACTCTACACTTTGGTTTCTTTCAGAGCTTAAAAGAAAAGTTTCATTTATACCCTTATTTTCAAGCATTAAGTTAGGACTTGACAACAAGAAGTCTGACTATGCTATACAAACATGTGCATGGTTACACTCTATTTGGAGAGTAAATGTGTGGTAAATAAAAGGTGACCAAATGCCAGCAAGCTGGGCTCGTAACGTGGGGGGAGCAGCGGGTGCAGCCTAATAGCCGTGCAAAGAATGCATGTAGCAAAATCCCCGGCTCATGCAGCTCGTTCAGCGCGCGAAAACAGATTCAATCCCATTGGCTATTAGGGCAGTATAAAAGCAAAGCCCGCGAAAAGAAAGTGGGACCCAGACAACATCGGAGAGGTTTGATCACCCTCACCGGAGGTCCTGCGTCCACAGCTCCCTTTCCCCCCGGATGCCCCTATCTCGGATAATTGCATCAGTTAGATGCGTGAAGAGCTCTCGAGTTCCCTACAGTTTTAGTTTAGGAATTATTGTAAGGGGAACTGCCGGCATTTATGTGCATCATGGTGTAACTTTATGGAGTGTGCCTACACTGTGCGCATTGATGCAAGTCCCTGTACTGCAGTTTGTAAGTAAATTTCTTTTTAATTCAACCAACAAGCTTCTGTGCCTAATTCCACTCCATTGGTGAGACTCCATCCGGCCATTCTCGGACCCCACAAAGTGTTGTTTGGTAAATCTGTGTCTTCAATTAAAGGTCACCTGGAATAGCAAAAGGAAAACTTTTCTATTATTTTTTAGAACATTTAACAGCCTCCTGCTATAACACTTCAATTTCCTGAATGCATATTTCCGTATATTGTGACATTTATGGACTCTTTTGTTACTTTCCAAAATTCATCAGTTTATAAGTGTCTGTCTCTCAGCAGTTAGTGTATTTAAGTCAAAAATCTTAATTTACAGATAAAAATCAGTAAATCTCTTGGACTGAAAGTAATTGAAATAAAAAAGAAAAAACTAACTAAAAAGAGCAAAAGGAGCAAAATAAGCATGACATTCAAATATATCATCTATGGATTTATTTTTTACTAAATTCATTTCATGGGCAAGGCTCATTCCACATCTAACAAAAACAGTTAAAGGCAGAGTCTCTGTTTATTTCAATTGGGGTAGAATCCAACCCTTGGGCATTTGCTTGTTTGGCCATTTCTGAGGTGTTAAGCACTTGTAAACCCCATTGATTAAAATGGAAACACATAAAGGGAATCAGAAGTTCTCACAATTTCCAGTTTCCTAAAAAGAAAACCTCCCATGAAGTTCAGTCTTGAACCAAAGTAACCAAATTCTGATTTTGCAGCCCTTGCCCACTCTTAAATTCAATTCAGCAATTGTGGTAAGCTGGAATCATCCTCAGCATGCACTGGAGTGCACAGGAGACTACAACAACATCAGTGGGTTTGGGATTCTGACCCTTTGGTTAGAGTATTTACTCTCTCAAAAGATACAGATAAAAGCCAACCACCTTGGCAGCCTGACAGGTCAGTATGAAACATTGAAATAAAGCTGGCTAGAAGTTTTCCAACAAAACTCTTTTTAAATAGTGCCAGTTCTGCAATTCTGAGGTGCTGTAAAAAAAAAAAAAGAAAATTGTTTGAAAACCTTTTAGCTGGATTTTTTTTCAGTCGAGTGAAAAGCTAAAAAGCTGAAGTTTCCAGTGGAATAAAACATTTATTTTCTCACAGTAAAAAGGCGCTCATAGCAAAAAGACATGCAAATAAGTGAAATGCATAGGTAATTCCATGTTAATGAAATATGGTGAAGCTTAAGAATGGGAGAGAATATGGGTGGAACAAAGGAGAGACAAAGGTGGAGTAAATGTTAATGAGCATAATCCAAGGTGTACAAATATGTAAAGAACTAATGTTCGTGGCAGCTCCCTGGCTTGTTGGAGCTGGCCTGAAGCTGTCTCCATTTTGAATAAAGCCGTTGATGAGCAATGTGTGCAGGTGATGCATGATGGCATTGATCCATTGTCTCCCTAGTTGCTGAGTGTGTCAGCAACAAGAGGAAGATCAGAGAAAGTGTGGGTCCCTTACTGAATGTGAGAGGCAACCTAGTGACCGATGAAGTGAAAAAGGCTAAAGTATTCAATGCCTTTTTTACCCCAGTCTTCACAGTCAGGAGCAGCTCCCACTTGGCAGCACAGCTTGGAAAGAAGGTAAGCTGACAACAGTGGTGAAAGAACAGGTTAAGGACTATTAGAAATGCTCAAAATGTACAAGTCCATGAAACTGGATGCGATGTACCCAAGGGTGCTGAGGGAGTTGGCTGATGTGATTGTAGAGCTGCCGGCCATTATCTTTGAAAGTTTGTGACAATCACAAGAGGTCCCAGAAGATTGGAAAAGGGTAAATATGGTGCTAATCTTTAATAAAGGGCAGAAAGAGGACCCCAGCTTCCATGGGGCCTCATGCAATGTATTCAAGGGTGCTGAGGGAGTTGGCTGATATGATTGAAGAGCCATTGACCATTAACTTGGAAAACTCATGGTGGTCAGGAGAGGTCCTGGATGATTGTAAAAGGGCAAATATAGTGCCCATCTTTAAGAAAGAGAAGGAGGATCTAAAGAATTACAGACCAGTCAGTCTCACCTCAGTCTCATGAAAAATCATGGAGCAGGTCCTCAAGGAATCCATTTCTAAGCACCTGGAGAAGATGGTGATTAGGAATAGTCAGCATGGATTCATCGAAGGCAAGTCATGCCTGACCAACCTAATTGCCTTCTATGATGAGACAACTGGCTCTGTGGATGCAGAATACCTTGATTTTAGCAAGTCTTTTGATATGGTCTCCCACAACATTTTTGCAAGCAAGCTAAGGAAGTACGAGTTGGATGAATGGACTCTAAGATGGATGGAAAACTGGCTGGAACATCAGACTCAAACAGTAGTAATCAATGGCTCGAGTAGCTGGCAACTGGTATCAAGTGGAGTGCACCAGGGGTCAGTCCTTGGGCTGTTTTTATTCAATATCTTCATAAGTAACCTGGGATGGAGTGTACACTTAGCAAGTTTGAGGATGACACCAAGCGGGGGGGGAGTAGTAGATATGCTAGAAAGTAGAGCTAGATTCAGAGAAATCTCAACAAATTGGAGGATTCGACCCAAAGAAATCCCATAAGGTTCAATAGTGACAAGTGAAATGTCCTACACTTAGGATGGAAAAATCCCATGCACAGGTACAGACTGGTTAAGCAGCAGCCCTGCAGAAAAGGACCTGGTGGTAACAATGAACAATAAGCTGAATACAAACTAGCAGGGTGCCCTTGTTGCCAAGAAGGCTAACAGCATACTGGAAATGAATTAGTGGGAGCACTGTTATCAGATCAAGGGAAGTGATTATTCCTCTATTTGGAACCCGTGAAGCTACATCTGGAGTACTGTGTCCAGTTTTGGACCCCCCCCCCCGCCACTACAGAAAGGACATGGACAAATTGGAGATCATTCAGCAGGGGGCAATAAGAATGGTTAGGGGGTTGGGGCATCTGACTTATGAGGACAGGCTGAGGGAACTGGGCTTATTTAGTGTGGAGAAGAAAAAATGAGGGGGGATTTAATAGCAGCCTTCAACTATCTAAAGGGTGGTTACAAAGAGGATGGAGCTAAATTGTTCTCAGTGGTGACAGATGACAGAACAAGGAGCAATGGTCTCAAGTTGCAGTAAGGGAAATTTAGGTTAGATATTAGGGAAAACTCTCATAAAGGAAGGTACTAAAGCACCAGAACAGGTTACCCAGAGAGGTTGTGGAATCCAGGCTAGATAAAAGTCTTGACTGGGATAATATAGTTGGGGATGATGCTGCTTTGAGCAGAGGGTTGGATTAAATTCAAGGTATGCACACAAGCAGGCAATTATTTGTTCTTAATTTGTGTAAGTACCCCAGCTGTTGCTAGGTAAAAAACAAAGCAGAGGAAATTGCTTTGTTTTATGAATATAAACAAAACAATTATGAGCCAGGTCATCAGTTATTGTTCCAACCCTGATTTTTAAAGATTCTAATTCTATGTTTTCAACATGAATTGATATTCCAGAAATGGAGCATCTTTTTTATTGAAGAAGTAGTATGTATCTTTCTTAAATCACACCAATATGAAGAACAATACAGAAGAAAAATAGCTATTATATGATACTTCACTCAGACACTAAACCAACAACATACTTCAGAAGCGGCTTGTTCTAAACATATGGGTAGTTCCGTTGACTTTAAAGTTTGTCACAATATATTATGGAAGGCAAGAAATCTTGTGGTTGATATCTTTTATTGGACCAGCTGCATGGCTGGAATGAATATAGGCAAGATTTTTTATATTATAGTACTCTTCCTCAAGGCTCTGGGGGAGTTTTACTTTCCCTTTCTCTGTTGCAGCAGATACTGTCATTGGATTTTCCTCATTTCCAGCAGCTTTTACAGGCTTTCAACATAATATTTAAGTATATATGTAAAACATATTTCTGTGCATAGATATAATCATATGCATAAGTGCTTTACTGGATTGAATCCTCAGTTATTTTACATAACATGTCAAATACACCAGGAAAGGTTATATTTTCACTAAAGTTCCTTGCAGCCTCTCTTTAAGGCTAAATACAGTGTGTCAAAAAAACCTCAGGCTGAATCAATTCAATCTTTGAAGTTTAGTCTAAGTTGCATAGATTGAACCAAGACACAAGTGAATAGACATTCACTTTTGATTCCAGAAATGCAGTCACTTGCCTGCAATGGCTGAGGCCAGAAGTCAAAGAATTCTAGAGCATGCCTTCCTACTTGGCTGGAGCAGACAACTTGGGCCAAGGCTAGCCTGCCCACCCTGCAAGGTGGGTGGTTTTACAGAGGAGGTGCAAAGCATTCTGGGCTGCTGGGGGACTGAGTTAACTTAAATCTAGAAAGGATCTGGGACAGAAGCTCAATAAACCCCTTTAACCTAAATCAGTGAAGTCCAATACTACATCCAACTAGGCTTATCTTAAACTGGTTCTGGACGTTTTGAAAGTGGCTTATGTGCACTGAACTTCTGCTGTGTTACAGATTTGAACTGGTTTCCAATCACTGATACTGATTTGTGTGTAATTTCTGTCCCTAGCTTAATTGTACGACTTGTCAAAAGCAGGAGGCAGGAATAGTAGTATAGGCAGTCCTTGCACTTACAGAGGATTATGTTCCTGGCAAAGTTGAAACAATGCAAGTTGAATCTGATTTTCCCATAGAAACAGTGTTATAGGGGGTTATGTTCCTGGCCAAGGGCCTGATGCCCAACTTTTTATAGAAATGACCATAAGAACCATATTTAAATCAACTATTTAATCAACTATAAATGATATACACTGTACAGTACAAAGCTTTCTAAAGTGTACTGTAAATCAATTAAACAGGGCAATACAATAACTAATCACATAAAATTTCATTTAATCAGAAGGTGAAGGAACACCTTCATCAGGGACATGGAATTCAGAAGGGCTTCTTTGGGGAGACTTAGGGCCACTTAATGGCTTTCTAGGAAACTGATCCAGGGATGTTTGTTCTGCTGCACTCTTTTTCTCATTCCAAATTTCCCTGTAGTGCTGTAAGTGCAAGGATCCAGCACCATAAGTAATAACATGGGTGTAAATGGCAGAGCGCTGCAAGTGCAAATTGCTGTAAGTCAAAATACTGTAAATCGAGGACTGCCTGTAATCATCGTTGTAATATTGTTACTTTCTATGGTCCCAGTTCTTTATGCTAAATTCAGTGAAGTCACTGAAGGAGGTTTATGTCTGAGATACTGAGCACTAAAGTTTGTCCTTATCTTTTAAGAAATTACTTGAATTGTAATTAAAGCAGTAAGCCTAAGAAAGCTAAAGAAGATTCTTGCTGTTTTCTCAGAAAGAATGGGCCTCTTATTAGGATTGCCACTGTATTAGCCTGAGATCTTTAGCTTTACTTATTCAAGTAGATTGGATGTTCTTTGAAAGGGCCTCTCCCTGGTGCATAGCTCACAAGTGAAAATGCTGCAGGGCTGATCCATCTTTGTGACTTCTGGACACTCTCCTCTTCTGGGAACTATAAACAATGGATTTAAACGATGGAAGAAGAATGTTTAAATTGCTGACTATGTCACATTCTGAATATACTCTAGACACTAAAATGGTGATTTTTAATATTTAACTCAGTTTCTCATTAAATTAAACATTGTACCATACATGCCATTATATTTAAAGCTCTGTGTTTTTAAATTCCATTTTTAGAGTTTGAAAAAAAAATCTGATTGCATGGAACTAAGCTTCTGAAAATATGGAACCATGGAGCTAAAAAATCCCAAACTTTTCACCACTATCCAGCTGGCTGCTTTCACAAGGAAGGGCTTGGGGATGCGCAATTTTCCTCAAAAATAAACATTCATCTGAAAACACCAAGTTTTTCAAGTTGAATAAATGGATTTTATAAAAAGAGGTGCAATTAATCAGATTCATGTCTAGTGCAGTCAGGACCTGGAACAATATCTTAATTATATAGCAATCACAAGGGAGCCAACTCTCATGGGTTGGTTTTCCATGGCCATTTCATGCCTCATGACATTTGGTGTATTCTGTAAAGCCCTGGCAGCTCACAAGGATCTGAACACAAATCTCATCTTTCATTTAAAAAATCCTCAGTCTAGCTGTTATGGTTGCTAAGGAAATCCTTAGCTGCTGATTCTTTTCAGCCCAACTCATGAATTTTGAGCATTACAGAACTGCCAAGCCCACACTGAGTTTGACCATGTGTAGCAATCTCAAGAAGGCTGGGAGTTCCAGATTTCAGTGAATTGCATTTATGAAATAATAGCATCAAGGACTTAAACAGATTAAACTAAGTTTTTCACTCACCAGTTTTTCCAGTTGGAGTCTCTGTGGCTGTGGACAAGGGTTATCAATACTAATACCAGAAGGTATTAACTTTGGAATATTTTCAAGAGAGCTTGGCTCCTAGTTAAGCACCTAACAATCTAGGTTTGTAAAAACTTCAACCTGCTGGTCTGGAAGGATAGTGAATTTTTATACAAATATGGCCATAAGCATCAAACCAGGAGCTACTGAATACTAGATGTACTTGAAAAACGAGTGTATTTCTGGGCTCACTAAAGTCAAAGGAACTTTGACTATTGACTTAAATAGGGCTAGGATTTCATCTTTGTTTCTTACTTACATGCTTAAAAGGAAACTTTTGTGGTTAGCTTTAAATGCTAGAGATTAATTGACTGCCAGGTTCACTCTAGTCTATGAAACTATTGTATTACTGCTTATACCATGTAATACAGAGAAGGCCTTGGGATATCATGCATTTCAGAGATAGGAATTTCTATTTTCATTTTAAACATTTTCTAAAGCTTGTGTTATTTTTGTTGTTTTAGCCTGAGATGTGAGAAGAAAATACCACACAAAATAACTGCAAAGGAGGGGTCCTAACACTGCAAAGGAACAAAATGTCTTATACTGCCAGAGGGCTCCGGAAATTTGTGATCTTCTATACAATGCTGAAAAATAGCCCACTTTTTATTACTGTAGGTTCTCTGGCAGAAAACTACAGACTCTTATAATATTTGCATTAAATGAATAGCTAAAATCCTGAACTGAGATAATGAGCCCATTGTGCTAGGCCTTAGACAAATACATACTAAAAATCTATGCCCCTAAGAACTTACAATCAGAATACACAAGACAAAAGGGTGGTGGAGCTGCCATTATTCAGACGAGAACATGAGGTGCAAGGTCAGAAAGGATGTATGCCTTTCTCTAATTCCAATCAAATGCCTTAGCCCCAGGACCATCTTTATTAATTTTCTGTAGTAGAGAAAGGTCGTTAGTTGCGTTAATTTGAAGTCAGGCAGAGCAGTTTGGCACCTTAGGCTAACTTGTTCAAAGAGGCATAAGCTTTTCCAGCCTATTTCATCAGATGCTGGAAAAAATCTTTTTGTTAAATTTTCTGTATATATTTGCAAACACTGCAAATCTCACCTAGTGAGACAGCTTCATATCAAAAGGGTTGAATAGCTGGCTAAGAGAAATGATCCCTAAGGGAGTACAAGCTACCATGTTACAAGAAGCTACCATAATTCCACTTTGTTTCCAAGTGGAAAACCTAGCTGAACATAAGTATATGCTTGTAACAGCACTGTCAATCAGTAATATGCATTGCATTTGTCTATAGGATTTATTCCTTTGACAACCATGTGTAGCTAGCTTCATTGCACCACAGCCAGCAATAAATTGAAACCTTTATTTGCTTCCTGAAAAAATGTTGTGCTATTTACAAATTCATTGGGGGGGAGGTGCAGCAAGAAATAGGAGATGCTCTGTTTACCAGGACATCCCTTGGAATAACCAGGAACAATGGCCACAAAGTGACAGACAGCAGATTTAGGTTGGACATCAGGAAGAACTTCTTTATGGTAAGGGTTGCCAGAATCTGGAATTGGCTTCCAAGGGAGATGGTGCTCTCCCCTACCTTGGGGGTCTGTAAGAGGAGACTGGACAAGCATCTGGCTGGGGTCATCTGACCCCAGCACTCTTTCCTGCCCAGGTCAGGGGGTCAAACTCAATGATCCATTGAGGTCCCTTCCAACCCTAACAACTATGAAACTACTATTGGCCCTTACTTAAATATAGCATTAAAAGTATTGTCAGATAAGAATGTTGTTCCAAAAAAGAAGTAAGAACATATTATAAAATTTTTAATTAGCTTTTTTTTCACTTTTCTGCCTTATTTAACAACTAAATAAAATAGATAACTAGGTAAGTACTAATATACATTATACAATAGGCAACCTGCAAAAAACAAACAAGCTTTCCTTACTTCATTCTATATTCTACCCTATTCCTGCTCTGTATTCTAATCTATTTTGTATCTGATATCTATTCTATCATTACTCTCTATTCTAGCTCTGTTCTTCTGTTTCTTCTAATGTTCTTCCTTCTTTCATTCATTCATTCTTCCATTACTGTCCTCTTCTATTTCTGATCATGTAAGTGAAGCAGATTGATAGAGAGCAGAGGAGAGGCAAGGAGCCTCTGAGCAGCAGTGCTTTTTGTTCCATGAGTTTGGGAAGTGGAATTTCCTATTACCTTCCAGAGGTAGGCAAACCCCTTCTCCTTCTACAACATACATACACACCCTCCTGCCATCTTGAGAGAAACATTGCATGGAAATGCAACAGGTACAAACTAAATTTCTCTATTTCTATGCTTGTTATTCCCGAATAACTTATCTGTGGAACCAATGCTTCTTTATCTATTATTCACATGTATGTTGGAGCCATAATGTCAATACTTAGCATCCAAATGTAACATACAGGTTTCCCTTGCTTAATGCTATACATGCATTCCTGGAAAACAACGCATAACTCAAATTTGCATAAAGGGAGCTCACTTTACAACGTAACAAATAGGGATACATTCTAAGACCTCGACTGTACTGACCCCCAGACCCATTTCTACCACTTTTACAAGACACTTTTGGTACTTACCAACAGCAGAGAGTACACATAAACATAGGGCACTGTCATAGTGGGGATGGCAACTATAGAAACACGGGTAATAGATAACGAGCAAGGAGCACAGATCCACACAGGAGACTATATTTTGGTGCATGTCACTCCCACAATACACCACACAAAGCAGCTGACTGCAGGCTTCCACCACACCAATTGCATTAGAATGAATTTACCTTGCACATAATGATTTTTTGGTATAAAAAGGGTCATTGCATAAGAGCAAATTTGCACATGCAGAACCCACATAAAGTGAGAGAAACCTGTACCATATTGCCTCACAAACCACACACCCTCCAAGCAAGAGACACAGACTGTTTTGGAAAGGCAGGCTAAAGACATTTTTTTTCCAGTCACAGCTGATGCTGACTCCACAGAACAGTACCAGGGTCTACTCTTCAGTGTCACTGACCCTCCCTTGCTGCTTAGCCAAAAGCTGCCACCAGTTCTGGCGTGGCTGGGAGAGGGTTAAAACTCTAGCTCTGATGCTGAAGAATGGATTTCACCACTGCTGCATGCCGGCCTGGAGGAAAGCACAGCCCCCGGCAGCCACTGCAGCATCTCCATGTTTCTACTCCAGTGCAAAAATCAGCTCCTCTATGTAAGACATACATCCCAATTTTGGAGGGCTAGTTTTGCAGGAAAGGCACACATGGTAAGCAAGTTCATAAGTACAGATGCTTGGTTGGTATAAATCAGCAGAACATCAAAAGTCAATGTAACTATACAGATTTGTGCAATGTTGATCATAACACCAGAGATTTACTGCACACTGCCCACTTGGTCCTCTCTTTGTTTTAGGTTTTACTTTACTGATCCAAATTCTGTTGCTTTCACATACTTTTCTAATCCCAGTGAGGTTGGTGACTTGCTCGCATGAGTAAGTGTATTGATGCATGAACAAGTTTCATAGTATCATAGTATCTAGGGTCAAAAGGGGCCTAAGCAGGCCATCTAGTCTAACCCACCGCCAGTGGCAGGATCGAGTGCCAGGATCACAGGACCCCAGCCAAGTACCTATCTAATCTACTCTTAAAGATGCTCAAGGAAGGAGCAAGAACAACTTCCCTAGGAATTTGTATTATTGGGAATACTTCCCAAGTAGTATTTGTATTATTGGGAAGTATTATTATTAATTTGTATTATTGGCAAGTATTATTGCCAAGTAGATTTTGTATTATTGGGAATACTTCCCAAGTAATTGCCAGGAAAGTTAGAGGGTTAATGTATAGCATTATACATGCCACCAAGCCTATGGCAGCTGCCAGTAAGCATGCTCTTTCCTGTGGCAGACACGATATAGCCTAAGCCTCAGAGAAAGTAGAGTAAGCTGTTACACATTTATTCTGGGGAAAAGCATCACCAGAGGCAGTTACCAGAGTAGATGATCTGCCATAAATTCACATCCTAATTTAGCTTGCCTTAGCTTGTCTGTACCCTCAACTGATCAGGATCTGGCCTACAGTCTCTGGTTCTGAGCTTTTGCCCTGAATACACAAGACGATATCTTGAAACTCTAAGTTAATACAGTAATCAATCAGCCACATCTGAAGGGAGAGCCCATTTGTAAAGCATTTGCTTTTCCATCAGCACCCATCGTAATTTTAAAAAGAAAAATTAAGAAAAACGCCTTACAGCAATTTTGTCAAATAAAAATCATACTGGCTCCTACAGATGCTGCATCAATTCTTATTAAAAGTGAAGAAGAGCTTTAAATGAGACTGTGGAATAGTAGTAATAAGTAGTCTCTAGTGTTCACATTATGTTCAGTTAGAGTGCTCACTCCCTTGAACAAAGACAGTGTCAAGATTTGAAAAGTCAAGTGTAATTAGAAGGTGAAAAGATGACACCAAACAGTATTACCCTGGATGGCTGATGATGAGAAACTCTATTCTAGCTAGTATTGCTTTAATCTTGCCATTCGTACTGCACTCATTGCTGAATCAGTGCCCAAGAAATAAAAGAAGCAGTTAATTTGTCTGATAGCAGAAGACAGAGGTTCTGCATGTATAGCAAAGTCTACAGGAAATTCATCCTCATAATCCCTTGCTGTCCCACTTTAGTTCCAAAACCTTAAATAGTGTAGTGACATACAAGCACTCCATGAAAGCATATTTACGAATTTTAGACTCCTCACTTCAGATTTAACCTCATGTAAATTAATGGAACACGTTTTGAGAATCCCAACTGCCATATGTCTATAATTGTCTCCACCATGAAGATACAGTTGCTTCTAAAGTGAAGCATTACAATGTTTTAACTACCCAAAAGTGAACAATATGTTATTAGTCAAATCTCGGATGTAATTTCACAACCTAATCCTCCAAACCCAGGTACTTTCAATATATACACAACTGAAGTATTTGGGTAGTAGGACTTTTAAGATCAGACTTCACGGTAAAATGAGAGAAATAGCTGAGTTAACATTCTTACTTTTGCCAAAAGTGCTGTAGAATCATTAACTGATTAAAATAGTTCAGAATATCTATCTGACTTATTATTTATGCATTCCCAGTAGTGTAGTATCTGCTAACCTTACCCTGTGGCTTTGGTTCAATACTGACTAGTAGAAAGGATGACAGTCTACTGAGCCATATGTGTCTGTTTCTGCAGCATCTATTGAATACTTAGAAAATCCATTCCAGGTCCTTTGACCCTGCTCATCTGATGCAACTGTGCCATGTGTTAGTATAGCTACCAACTCCAATTTGTTAGCTGGGAATTACAGAAATACAATATGCTTTTGTGGCAGTTATGTTTTCAACAAGCTGGGCTCATTATAGATCCTCCTGACAACACATTGGTTTGCAAGAGACACGCATCTACGTTCCGATTTCTAAGAGGTTAAATGTTCTTTGAAATAGTGTCCTGTGGAAGAGTAGCAGTGGAACCACAAGAACAAAATGAGGTATTTTAGGTAATCCTCTCAGTTGTGACCTTCAGAGAACAGAATTATTGACATTCATCATGGCAAACAGCAAAAGGTATCAAAAGTACTTCTTCAAGAACCGATATGAACTCTGATAACTGATGCTACCCTCACAGTTCAGTATCACAGTAACTAAGAGGAAGTAGAGCTGTGCTAACAATGTGGCGAAAAAAAGTTAGATTCCTTCTAAAACCAGAACCTTTCCTCTGTCTGAAACTTGTTTTAAAAATGAGGATCAATAATCTCCTTAATAGTGAACTAAGGCTGCAGAGTATATATTACTCTTACATTAAGGGTAGTGGATCAGTCCTCCCTTCTAATGAGTCTGCAAGGAGTCTTAGGATGGAGTCTCCTTCTAATAGGTCTGCCCCAAGGATCAAGATTTTAGTGCATTTGGGGATGTTATTAATATCACATCTATGCTACAAAACAGAACTGTGTGGATCAAGTGTCCTTGGACAAAAGTATACCTGTAATGACTACAGAGAAACAAAGCTGACTTGAAAGCAAAGAGATGAAGAGAAAGTAAAAGGGATACAAATATTCTGGACAGGAGTCTTAGTTTGTGCAAAGTCGCATCACTCTAACAAAGTCAGTAGAGCAATATTGAATCATACCAGCTGAGAATCTGAACCCTTCTCTACCACACAATATGATATGGGAGTTATGTTACAGGCTGCCACAAATGAAAGTCAACTTGATTCCTTGTCCCTGAAACAACGTAATATATAAACCCTTTTCTTCTAAATAATGCTGAAACAGTAATGTAGTAAAAAGTTTGGTTTGTTCTTAGTCAACAATAAGGGATGTTCCTTTTGGCTATTAGCCATATCAGGTGACACAAAATACACCTATTGCAGGATCTCATTTCATGTCTCTCCAATACATTCATGAAAGGGCAATATAAGGCAGAGACAGTCTCTACACAGGTGATACACTGAGAACAAGAAATAAAAAAAGGTAACCTGGGTCTAATATACTTTGCTTAAAAAAATAAATAAAGACTGTCTTTGAATGCAGGTGATTTACCTTTACAATATTGAAAATATCAGCCATTTGTCTATGTTGAGGTACTTGATTCTGGATATATTACATACTAATCCATTTTAACGGTAGTTATGTCCTATGCTATGATGCAGCTTATATAGTGGGAAGGGGAACTCTTTTTATTGCAGAAAATATACAGTGTAGGTATGTCACAGTAGTGCCTGTAAGACCACAACAGAATTTAGGAACCCATCAAGGAATCCCTCTATACCAGTGCTTCCCAACCTTTGTTTACTGTGACACACTGCTGGAGCAGCATGCGGCAGTGGCGGCAGAGATGGGGGAGCTCCCAGCATGACTTATCCTTTGTGTATGGCACCACTGGCATTGCCCCTGCGATTCTCATTTGGGTCATGACCCAAGGCTGGGAACTGCTGATCTATATTGTACATAGTAAGAAGTGCTCCCTGACTCAGAAATCAGTCCAACTAAATTAATCAGAAAAAGGATAGAAAAGGCACAAAGTGAAGTGAATCCCTCAAAGTCAAGAAGCTGGTCAATGTCAAAGCTAGGAATAAAGCCCAGGTATCTGACTTCCAGTATAATGCCCTATTTATTGGCTCTTCAACCAGTGTTGGAATGCTTCCGCCTGGTACACTAGTTTTGCGGGTGAAGATTCATCACTATCGTAAATTTAGCATTGCCCTTCAGAGTTAGAAGAGTATAGTTGGAAGCATTCTATATTTGCAACAGGAGATGTTCAGTCATCTCATGGTGACATGTTAGACTAGTTCTCATTATATACCATTATATACATGTCAGAATTGTCCTAAGTTACACATACCTCTGCCCTGATGTATGTGCAAAGTAGAGACTTCCTTTACCATCACACTTGAGAAGAAACATTACAGGGAGGCAAAAAGACCCCTCTCCTTGAGGGACAAACACTTGAGGAGTAAAAATAGATGACTAGCTAGACAGGCTCCAGTTCAGGAGGTTACATATGGAAACAAGACCAGTTCTGACACCATAAAAAACAAAACTAAAGGTACAAGAGGTCTTTGAAATTGATCTGCAATGTCATTGCTATGAAGGAGTGGAGGGTGGGTAAAGAGGCCTACTAAACAATTACCTGGAAAAAAAAGAGCAATTATATCATGGGAAGGAGAACACTGACCAGATATTTCAGCAAGTTTGTTTCTTTTGGTTGCCAGCAATGGTATGTGCCTGCTGTTCAGCCATGCAGTATCCAAAAGCCTCAGTATCTTTAGGAGAGGCAAGAATTATCTGTTAATACTGTTGATATCTTTTATTGGATAAAGTGTGCAGATGGTCTTCCTGAAGAAGGTCCCGAGGAAAGGCAATTTGTGCCAAAAAGCTTCTCTAACCATCCTCCCCAATATACAATTGGTCCAATATAAGATGTCACCAAAACTTCCTTCTTGTCTCTCATATTTCCTGGTCCATCATTACAATACTACTCAGAATCTTTAATGCATTTACTCTCACAAGATCTTGGTCAAGTCAAGTCAAGTCAGTCCCAAGGCTGCTGCAACCATTGGAGTACCTTAGATGACCTTGGTGAAGTGGAACTAAAAACCCCTATGATCCCTATTATACAGGTAAGGAACAGACTCAGAAATTCTAAGTGACTACTCAGAGATTGGGCAAGAAGTCTTGGGCAAGTCTTGGGCAAGAAGTCAGTGACAGACCATGGCACTGTTACAAAATGAAGGGACCTTGTAGGATTTTCAGCGTTAAAGCCAGTCAACTATTGTACTTCACTTAGAACAGAGCTGTCCAACTGGCAGCCCACAAGCCACATACAGTCCATGGGGGGTTAAAATCTTGTCCTCATGCTCCTGTCTGGTCCCTGTTGCTGCCATTGCTCTGGCTACATCAGTCAGCATCCCTCCCTCCTCCACCTTCTGCTTTCTGTTTCTGTCCCAGAGAGCACAGCAGTGTAAGAGTGCAGAGAGCTGAGTGGTGAGCCAAGGGTGTGTGGTGCAGCAAAAGGTGGGGGACACGGCATGGCAGGAGAATCATGGATATGCAATGCAGCAAGGGGTGAGAGAAGGTCAGTGAAGTGTTGTGGGCACATGGTAGAGTGGGAGTTCAGATGACTGCCATGAGGCTGATCAATGGGCCAGATTGGGCCCAGGGACTGCCTCCCACTTTTCCCAGCCCCGCTGCACACTGAATCCAGCACACCTGGCACCTTTTCTAACTGGTGTAGCACCTGCATGTAGCACCCTTTGGGGGCTTGTCTGGGACTCATATAATACTGTTATTCATCCAAACACTTCTGTGCTTTAATGCACCTTGGCTGGGCTATAAAGTGGGTTTTTAAATTAAGTTTTTATTGCTCCATTTTTCAGATTTCACTGAGGTACAAGAAAGTCAAGAATTTCTGTGGTAGATTAACTGAAGTGACTTGCTTTAGCTCCAGAGGCTTGACTTCAAGCCATGCTCTGGACTCATGCTGAAAGCTGTCCCAGTTGACCCAGCTATAAACGGGCACCTGGTCATTTGACCTCATGAGTCAAAGGCAGCCAGCTGCAATGCTAGACATTACTCCCTTATGCACTATAAGCCGCTGAAGTGGGTGAGCCCAAACCATTCTTGTGTGAATGGCTGGTAAGCTCAAGCAAATATTTGACAAAAGAAGTCAAGTAACTTGGGAAAAATTACACACTATAACTATGTCAGGCCTTTCTTCTATATCACTAAGAGATGACAATGCATGTTTTGCATCCTGGGTAGTCATTCATAGTCATGCAAAGTGAACACAAACTCCAGAGCCATAAAGTGTAGATTTGGATTTAGTAAAATTTTGCACACTCCTTTTTGTTTGCACTGGCATAGTGAAGTGCACAAGGGAAATGTAGTGGGAAATGAAACCCCTGGAAAACATAACTACCTCCGCCTTTATAAGCTTGTCATTTCAAAAGCAGTTAAATGGGAAAAGAGCAAAACCTGGTGGAGAAAAAAAACGTGCTAAGGATGACACATCTATAATTCATTCTTCTTAAAATGAAAGAGAAAAGCAAAGTGGAGATGCTTTGTTTACATCACTTCTCAATTTTGTACTTGAGATGTTGAATTTATTAGGAACTCCAGCAACAAATTACTTTTCCCCCAGGTGCCCAGAGTAGCAACTATATATGCCTGGAATCACCCTATTTCATGCAGTGATTATTTAATGTGAATAAAATATAGACAGTTATGTGAATAGAGACAGTTCTGTGAGCAGAGACCAGGACCTAGGACTGACCTCATCTCTACTGAGAATGCTGACCAGTAGGTTACAGAACCATGCTCTTTCTTGCTCTCTCTAAGCCAGTGAGTCTTGCATTCTTTTCTTCACAGTAGAACAATTTGAACAGGACAGCCCCTTTTGGATGGAGGATTAAACTTGGATCTTCCACTTCATGTGTGGGTGCTCAACCACTTGACTATAAAATAAATGGTAGCAGACTCCTTCCTACTTCTCTTCCTCCTGCCATCTTTTTAAATGGAGCAATAAGCCCTGCTTAGTTCTTTGAAAAAGATCATAAGCAAATGCTTTCAGAAGAGGATCCCGGGTTGCGGCTCTTAAATGAATAAAGACACCCACATCTCAGAAGGGTGATGATGCATACATGCCTGTTCTTAGGATATCCTAAGGGTTAGTTCTAGATACTGTGTCCAACTCCCTGCTGACTGAGTTGACTGCCCTGGATACCATTCTGAAGCAGTTTAGGGCTTTTCAATGCTACAGCTGTAGCTGAGTATGCCTTGCCCATGCCCCACCCACCCATGCTCAAACCCTAGAAACCTGTCAGCTGGGCAGCTAAGAGTGGTCACTGGGCCTGAGGCTTAAGCCTACTAGAAACCGAGGGCTTGAGAGCAGAAGCAGAGGGTCAGTTTGGAGTAGTTTCATTTACATGTTTCTCATTTGATGCATGCCTGTGGACACAGGTGACAGCAGGATGCTTAGCCACATTCTCACCAAAACTCAGAAGTGGATCTAGTTGAATGCAGAGACTGGTGCTGAAGAAATGGCTGCACCCCCACTCCCAGCCTCCTGCCCCTGCCCCCACTGGGGCAGGCACACACTGCAGGAGCAGCAACTGAGGACTTAAGTCCCAGGGAAGACAAGCACTCACCCTTTTCCCTCCATGTTCAGACATGCATCCCAGCCCTTCCCTCCCCTCCCACTCCCACCTCCCCTACTTGCTGGGATCCCCATTGTCCCAGGGCAAAGGGAACACCTGTCCCACTAAAGCTGAGCTGTGCTCATCCGGGACTGCCACAGAGGTGGCAGTGGTAGGTGGGCACATTCCCCTTCCCTGCACTTGCTCCTGGGCTGGCAGGGAACACCCAGGTAAAGGATATGTGCCTGCCTGCTCCTATGGTCCTAGCCTCAGCAGAGCCCAGGTGGACCAGAGAGGCGCTTCTCTCATCCCTTTCCCTTCACAGAACAGCCCTTGACAGTAGCAGGCAGGAGAGGGGAGGGGAGATACCTCTGAGCACAGAGGGAAATGGGATAGAGGAGAGGGAGTACTTACCTTCTTTGAGACTTAAGCTGGCATAGTCCGAAAGAGCAGGGTGCAGCTGTGCCACTGCACCACCTCTGGATCATCCCCTGCTGGTACTAGCCACTGCCCAGGCATAAGCAAACCCTTACTTACCCCAGACACAATGTAATAAGCCCAGGTGTTCCACATGTTTGACTGCTGGGGTTTGGATAGCATCTGAAACCAGGCACTGAAACTTTACACTGGGCAACTGTGCCTAGATCCTTTGTAGATTCCCGCTCTTCCTTACAAATGCCAGTCTGCTTATTTAGTCAATTGGACTAGAGCATTGTTGCTAAATTACTTGTAGCTGCCCCCTGCAAGTGACTAAGTGTCAAAAGCTTATGGCAGGAGGGGGAAAAGCAAATGAAAACATTTACCAGCAATTTTTATTATCACCTGATGACAGTGGCATTTGGGCCAAGGCAAACACCAATCGTTCCCTTTTCTGCTAATGAAAAATCTGTCTCTCTTATGAATGGCTCTTTCTAAGCGAAAGAGCTTATGTCTGGATTTCCTCTGCTTGTTCTGAAGTATTTAGAAAGAACACATTTCTCTCCTCACAGCCCAATAGCAGGAAGACATTACTACAGCCCTAAATTAGTTCAGTCACCTGCCCACCTTTTGGTCCCAACAGCTGCAAGCAGCTACTCATGCTGTCTCTTCACTCATTTCTAGACTTGAATTCAAGTGGGATTTTTTTATTTTTTTATTTGTTTGTTTTTTGTTTTTTTGCTTAGAGAGACTCAGGTCAGGAACATAAGTGTGTGGGTGAGGCAAACTAGCAGACCACCTATGTCTGGGTGAGATTACACACTTGAGCTTGCAGGTGCCAATTGTAAGGAATGTTAGCTGGTGTTAAAGATACCATGAGCCAATGCCCAGTGGCATGTTAAGGGTTAAGATCCTCTCTAATGTGTACTGCCCAGACCTGTCATTAGACTGGAAGTGAATAGGTGCATGCCTGAGCCCAGCATGTAGGCTCTCCCTGGTGGAGGGGGTCCAAAAGGGCACAACGTACCAGGGGGCAGAACAACACGGAGCAGCATGCTAGGAAGTAGAAACCCTATTCCCATGTTATGAATAGTTATTTTAAAGCATTTTTATTTGATTAAAGGTTATATAAGATAAAAGACACTCTGTTTTAATATATTGTAAAAGATAAAAGAGGGCTGGGTCCCATTTGGGTCCCAGTTCAGCCAACCCCTTTGGTTTGAGGCTAGGGGTGGCCAGAACAAGCTGCAAAAGGGTTCTGCCTGGTGGGGGAGGGGGTGCAGGTCTGGTAGGAGGGGGCCACCTACAAGAGGGGGCTGAGGCACCTAGGATAACCTACAGAGGTGATGGGATTTCTATCCTTGGAGGTTTTAAATACCTGGCTAGATAAAGCTTTGACTGGGATGGTCCTGCTTTGAGCAGGGGTTGGACTAGATGACTTCCTGAGGTCCCTTCCAACTCTCATTTTCTCCATTTCTCTGACCTGTCCACAGTTCCCTCCTGGAGGGGGTGGGAGGGCTGGGGCTGGCACCCTGAGGCCCTGGTAACCCACACTGCTGGCTAGTTGCATGTCAGCCAGTCATCCCGGCCAGCTGCCAAGCTCCCTCCCAGAGGGCTGCAAGGGAAGTGGGGGCTAAGGCTGGCAACTCAAGAGTCCACTGAGTTGCTGCCTGGTCCCCTCCACTCAGAACAGGACTAAAGCCTTGGCTCAGGCCAGTAGCATCTCCCCTCCTGTGGTCTTCCCACTGGATGCTTCAAATTTAAAGAGACAATGCCTTCCCTCATTGCAGCTGGGTGGCTGCAGGTTTTCAGGGGAACAGTGGGGCATGAACTACAGGCTACAGGGGACAGGTAGATCACTGAGGAGCATACCCCTTCCCCCACCAGACTTCCACAGCTCCTTGATAGGGCTCACTAGCTGCCACTCTAAATTTAAAGGAACTGGGGTAAATTAAGGTTAGTTGTTTTCTTCCCCCACAGCAGCTGGCAGCAGGTTACAGGCTGTCAACTGGGGCAAGAGTGCCCACACCACCCAGGCTGCTTCCCTGGTCAAGCTTCACTGACCCCCAGCTCACTTGACCAGACTCCCCCTTCCCCAGCCAGTGGTAATGCAGCAATCAGAGGCTTGAGTGGCCAAGGGCCAGCCCTCCTTGCCATTCACTGGCTGGCCCAGGTAGGTGTCAGGTGTTTGGGTCACTAGCCCCACTCCCCCCTAGCTGGGAGAGAACCACAGGGACAAAGGAGTTGTGGGGGAGAGCTCACCCCAGACAATGCAAGTTCAGTGTACAAGCAAGGAGCAAACTGTTGAGAGAGATGATGGACTTGTGGTGCTATGGAGCCCGAGTGGGAAAGCCTGGGAATGATGCATCTGGGATGCTGGAGAACTCCAGATTGGTCATTTTAGGTCAGTGCAATTCTCAGAATTTTGCTCAAAACCAGCTGGTTAACACAGATCAGTGATAGTCCTCCCTTAGTCACATTACTTTAAGATACCTAAAGGGCACTTAGCACTAGTTAAAGAGTTTGAATATACAGTTGTTCAAGTTTTAAGTGGTTTTAACACTAGCTCCTTGTAATGTCAAATTCACCCCTCTGAGGTGAAACTACACCAGAGAGCAGCAGCTTGTCAATTGGCAATGAACATGACAACTGAAAACAGTGCAGCTCTAGTTCTGGCCCTTTAGAGTATACTCAGTTTAAAGGAGGCAATAAAGCAGATCAATTTGAGCTTCAAATAACTGTCAACCCAAAGGCATCAGAGGTGTCTTTGTATCAATTTCTTTAGCTACTTGCTACTTGTCATAATCCACTTAATTCTGAAACAATCTTCAGGATAAACTTATCAATTGGTTTCAGAGAGCATGCAAGAAAAAACAAAAGATAAAGACATAAAAGAAATATTCACTGTTTGGAATGAAATCAGCTGCTGCGCGGAGAGACAGCAGAAGACCTATGAATGATTTACATCCACATAAAGCTTCTAAATTTGTCCCACAAGAAATTTAATACTGTTGCAAAGGGCGAGCTATTACCTTTTAAGCCTGGTTTAACTAAAAGCAGAGCCAACCAGAATAGCTTTCCAAAATTCAAAGTACACCCAAACAAAGTCCCTTATGAAGGTTTAGTACAATTTCTCTCTATTGGGGTTTTTCATTTGACACACCCCTGCATGTTTGGGTTTAACCAGGAGCAAGCATATTCATTTGAAGATATTTCAGGTGTCACAATCTTTATCTATATTTTTGTCCTTGCAGAGGGATGTGGCAATGACAGCAAGGCAACAGCCGGGCAGGGATAAGCCTGAGCCTGCACTCATCTCCTTGCATCAGTAGCGCCCTTCAAAAATTGCATGGCATCCCAGAGTGCACTGGCACCAGAACAGAGAATCTCTTATCTACACCCTCACTACAGTGCTTCAAAAGCACGTGGAGCACCTCACACAACACATCTGTCCACACTCACAGATTATTAATCACTTATAGGGAAGGAACGGTTAACAGGCAAACAAGATTTTGATTTGGGATGTAGGCAAAGAAAGGGCATATATGGTCTCAAAAGGAGCTCTTGGGGGAACATGGGCATGCAAGAGAAAACACAAAGCATCTGAAAGCTGAAGGAATGCTCTCAGCCAACAGCCAGCTGAGAGCACTGGGATCTCTTATGCTTTGAGAATTAACTACATATGCTTGTTCTTTCAAGCCAAAAATCTGTAGCCAGGATGTCAAAATAATGGTCTAGAGCCAGACAGTGGAAATCAGGAGGTAAATAGAGCCACAACTGGGAAAAAAAGATAAGCCAAAGTCAGGAAGTTGGGAGACAGGCGCCAAGAACAAAGATGGCAGGGCACAAGACAAGGCCCTGTGATCAGGCTCAAAGCTCAGCAAGAGAGGCAAGTGCTGAAGTTAGCCAGCTATGTAAAGGCAGTCTTTAAACCTAAGTGGTTTGTCAAGCTAAGGATCAGACTGAACTCTTAAGTATCATAGTATCTAGGGTTAGAAGGGACCTAGAGCAGGCCATCAAGTCTGAGCCCCCACCAATGGCAGGAACGAGTGCCAGTGTCACAGGACCCCAGCCAAGTACCTATCTAATCTACTCTTGAAGACACCCAAGGTAGGAGCAAGAACAACTTCCCTAGGAAGCTGGTTCCATATCCTAGCCACCCTAACTGTGAAGTAGTGTTTCCTAATGTCCAACCTAAACCTG
>JAGPOW010001946.1:104737-119138 GCA_030014935.1 Caiman crocodilus | reverse complement strand
CCTGGGGGTTACAAGAAATAATGGCCACAAGCTAGCAGAGAGCATATTTAGACTGGACATTAGGAAGAACTTCTTCACAGTTAGAGTGGCCAAGGTCTGGAATAGGCTCCCAAGGGAGGTGGTGCTCTCCCCTATCCTGGGGGTCTTCAAGAGGAGGTTAGCTAGGCATCTAGCTGGGGTCATCTAGACCCAGCACTCTTTCCTGCCTATGCAGGGGGTCGGACGCGATGAACTATTGAAGTCCCTTCTGACCCTAACAGCTATGAAGCTATGAGTCTAAATTAAGGGGGATCAAAAAGAGCTATGCTAGGTTTTCTAGCCACAGTTACTAATGTAGTTCATATAGCTGGCAGAAATAAGGGTCCCTTAGGGGTAGATGGGGGTGGGGTATAGTTGCTTCCCCTTTGATTCCTGCTCCATCCAAAATTTAAAACCAACTGCCTGGCAGTGGCAGCAGCATTTCTATTCGGGCAGTAGCGTGTCACACACCAGCAACATAGCAGCTTGACAAGCAGTTCACACACACCATTAGCTGAAAGTTTGAGTCATAGCCAGGTTCAAAGCCAGTTGAGTCAGATTCCAAGCCAGGGCCAAAAAACTAACCAGAGCAAAGTCAGGGAGCAAGCCAGATAAGATACCTATAAGAGCCACATTTCAACAATCCCAGATGTGAAACAGGCAGAGGTTGAAATCCAAGCAGGATAAGCACCAGGTGGTTGGGTCTAGAGGCAAGGAAACAACGGGGTAAACAAAGGTCAACTGGAACTTTATTGTTCAGAGAGCTTCCACAGGAACCAAAACCCCTTATATAGATGGGATCATACAATCAGGGTCAAGGAGCCCCAGGCCAATCAGAGGCGAGCAGTGGAAGACCTTTTCCTGGCAGGACCTCTTTTCTTGCCAGTCTGCTTTCCTTCAAGAGCTGTGCCCTGGTGGAAGGCTGAGCTGGTGCTTTGTCAATATGCCCTGAGTAGTTCAAGAGTTCAGGACTAAGTTCTGACACAGTGAGTCACTTGATGTCATGGCTCATTGTAATCTACTTAATTCCTTCTAAATTTTTCATTTCTCAATTGTTAACAACCATCACTCTTTTTCAATGGCCTTGCTGTTCCACTAATCAAGCTATTCTTTCTGCTGCAATTCTTTCTGTTCTGTTAATGAGGGGAAAATCTAAATATTCAAATAAAGGTTGTTAAGCCAGACCTCCAAAATTTCCTCCTACTGTAAAAGGAGTGGCCTATTAAACTCTAGCTGGCCAACACTAATAAGTCCAGCATGTGCCCATAGATTAATTGGCACTTAGAATGACATAATCACGGAATCAAATTAGGATAAAACCAATGTATTATATTATCAACAACTAATAAGAAAACATTAACAAGTAACACTCTATATGTATAATATATTAGCAAATGGGTTTCACAGGGTCAGGACAAGAATGCAAGCAAACGACAAGAAGAAATAGAGATCATGTACCATCTCTCAGTCCTGCAGCAGCACAGAGAAGTTAAACACCCAACACATACCATGCACCCAACTCCCCGGGAGTCTTTCCCTTCAGTAGAGATTTGACCTCCCTAAATTATAGGGTGGGATGATATATATACTTTTGTCCTTCATGGGTGAAGATAACCACATCCCACGGGAGGAGGGGAGGGAAGAAGAGAGAAAAGAAGTGGGAAAGAAAAAGGAAAGGAGAAAAGAGAAAAGGAGAAAGAAGTAAAAGGAGAAAAAAGGGAAAGGGAAGAGAACAAAATGGGATGGAGACTAGGTCACATGAGAACATAGGTGACTTACAGGTCCAATCCTTGCTTTGAACAATCTGCTGCAGCAGGACCAGGAAAGTGATGACAACTAGATAAGGGAGGTGTGACATCTTGCTCCTTTAGTGCTGCCTGGCCTGTCGATGTGTAGCCCCTCCCCTCAACTCATCTGCCATGACTTTGAAGTCAAAACTACTATGAGAGGATTTTTTTTTCTGTGGAGATCTTTCTGGGAGCCTTCCTGATGGATGGCAGTACTTACAGTTGTTTGGCACAATGTTCCACAGTTCTCTGCCTCCCCTACACCCCTTCCACTTGCCAACCAGGTGGATATCCGTTAACAATGGTCGTCGGCCCTGTAGGATGGCCCAGGGCCTGCCTTCCTGGTTTCAGTTGTTTTTTCAAACCCAGAGAAGGGGTGTCTTATTTCAGAAAAAATACTCCCCTGAGGAGGAGGGGGCTGCAGAACTGCCTCCGTTGCCCCTGCCTCCTCTAGGGTGCTCAAATACCTCCTCCCTCCTGCTGTCCTCAAGGAACTCCCCTGCCTCCTCCTCCTCTGCTTCCACCGGGAGCTGGAGAGGGGCCCCTGCTTTGCCTCCAGCAGGGGGCTTTAAAGATCTCCCTGGTTCTGCCTGTGGGAGCCATGCAGGCTATGTCACTCCCTGAGGCAGAGCTGCAGCCCGCCTAGCCAGCTGCTGGCCCACGCTCTCTCTCTCTGGCTCTCCTGCTGCCCTAGGTTCCAGTGGGGCTTTTAAACTTTCCTGCAGCAGCCAGTATGGCCGCTGGGATTGGTCCAGCTGTTTCCCGTGTCGGAAACAGCTGATTAAACAGCTGGCGTAACGCTGGTTTGCACAGCTGTGCCCACAGTCGCAGCTCCTGCTCTGGCTGCCCTGCGGAAGGTGAGTTATCCCTGCTGGGGGTCTGCTCCCGGGTATGGGGCCTGTGGGGTTTACTCCCTCCCCTTTGGGAGCCTGTGGTGGTGCCTCACTGCCACAGACCTCCTCCCTTAAATTGCCTCATGGCGGCATCTGATTTCCGCATGCAGTGTCTTGTATCACCTGATGCTCCTCCCCGTGGATGCGACCTGATCCCTCTTCTGGCTTGTCTGGGCCTTCCCATCTGGACAGAAAATCAGTCACAAAGTTAGCTTTGCCCAGGCGGTGTACCATGGTGAACTTGAATGGCTGCAATGACAAGGCCCAGCAGGTGATCCGGGCGTTTATGCTTTTTTTCTGTGTCAACCATTGTAATGAGGCATGATCCGTCACTACCACAAATTCCCTCCCCATTAGGTAGTACTTAAAGTATTCTATTGCCCAGCGTATTGCCAGACACTCTCTCAACCGTGGCATACCTGGCCTCTGTACAGCTGAGTTTTTGGCTGGAGAAAGCAATCAGGTAGTCTTCTTGTCCACATTTCTGGAATACTACCACTCCCAGGGCACGGCCTGATGCATCTGTCTGTAAAATGAAAGGGGCATTAAAGTTAGGGGTGTGCACAATAACATTGTGGTGAATTGCCTCCTTCAAGTCTTGGAAGCTCTTCCGCATCTCTGAAGTCGATTCCAACAGAGCTACAGACACCCCAGCCAATGCATCCATGAGCGGTGCAGAAAGAGTTGCAAAATAGGGTATAAACCATTGATAATAATTAACGAATCCCAAGAAGGAATGCAGCTGTTTATGGGTGCACAGTTCCTGAAATTGTCTTATGGCTTTGATCTTATTGGTATTGGGGCTAATTGTCCCTTGGCCTACCCAAAATCCCAGGTATGCCATTTCTCTTCCCGCTAACTTACATTTCTTGGGGTTGGCGGCCAGCCCCGCTGTTCGGAGCTATCCCAGGATAGCTCTCAGGGCTTTAAGGCTTTGTTGCCAACTGGGAGTAAATATAATGATATCATTGATGTACGCTGCCACATACATCGTGTGTGGTGCCAGCAAGTAATCCATCAACATTTGGAATGTTGCAGCTGCGCCATTAAGGCCAAAGGGCATCCGTGTGAACTTGAATAAGCCCCGAAGGGTTCCAAAGACTGTTTTGGCACAATCTGTGGGTCGCATAGGGATCTGCCAGTACCCCTTTGCCAGATCAAGCATAGATATATACTGTGCTTCGCTGATCCTCTCAATGAGGTGGGTGATATGTGGCATCGGGAATGCATCACAGGTCATCAGAGCGTTAAGCTTCTTATAATCTATACATCTGAGTAGTGACCCATCCGGCTTGACCATGGGCACAATGGGACTCTGCCATGGACTATGGGAAGGTTGTATAATCCTCTGATCCTGCATCTTCTTTAGCTCCCGCCTTATTTCCTGTTGCCAACGTTGGGGTATTGGCCTCCACCTTTCCCTAACCAAAGCCCCCGAGGTGTTCTGATCTCATTTCTGTTCCCATCACTTGTCCTGGGGCTTCTTGGAATACCGCCCAGAACTCTTCTATCAAAGCCAATAGCTCTCGTCATTGTTGGCTATCCAGATCCTTGCCTATTTGCACCACTCTCTCCTCTGGGGATCTTCTCAACCTGGGGCAGGGCAGTCCCAGGTCCTCCCCCATATCCTCTTCTTGTGCCATCCAGCCCTGTGGGGTTTTCCACTCCTTAAGCAGGTTTACATGGTAAATCTGGTACTACCACCGGTGACCTGTTTTGAGCAATTCATAATTCACTGGCCCCACTTGTCGAACAACTGTAAATGGGCCTTGCCACATTGTGAGCTGTTTCCTTGAGGAGGCTGGAAGTGATACCAAAACCTTGTCTTCAGGCTGGAAGGTTCAAGTTTTTGCCTTCACATTATAGTGAGTCTCCTATTGCTCTTGGGTGCTCCTCAAATTTTGACCAACAATCTGTTGGGCCCTGGTGATCTGGTCATGCAATTCTTGGTGGTACCTTTCTGCCGATATTCCTAACCCCATCAGCTACTCCCATTATTCCTTGATGACCTGTAGCAGCCCCCTGGGACTGTGGCCATACACCAGCTGGAACAGAGAGTACTGTGTCAATTCTTGGGATGCGTCCTTCAGGGCAAACAACAAGGACGTCAAGATGGTATCCCACCTCAAGGGTCTTCCAGAGAGCAATGTCTGAGCAGACGCTTGATGGTTCCATTTAATCTTTCCACAAGACCGTTGATCTGGGGATGGTACACCGAGGTCTTCAACTGGGTGATGCCAAGGGTTTTGCATAAGGCTTTCATCACACCAGACAAAGTTCATCCCCTGGTCCGTGAGTATTTCCTGCGGTATGCCCACCCGTGCTATCCATTTGAGTAACTCTTCCACCACTCACGTAGCTGTTATAGACCTCAGAGGAACCGCCTTCGGGAACTTGCTGGCATAATCCATCAAAACCAAAATATATTGATAACCATGATGGGACCTTGTGAGGCTGCCCACTATATCCAGCATGACTCGGGAGGACAGTGTCTCTATTCTCGGCATGGGATTCAGGGATGCGCTTGGGGGTCTCCATTCTTGCACCCTCTGGCACTCCAGGCAAGTGGCCCCCCACTTTTCCATGTCCTCTTGGACCAGCCTAGCCCGGGTCTTAGTGCGTCCCAAACGGCCCCCCATGAGGGAGTCATGAGCCAATCTCCACACCGTACAGCAGAGTGAAGATGGGACCACTAGCTGCCTCTCTTTTGTGGTGATCTCCTCACCCCGTTGGACCCAATACAATAACCCCCCGATTACCTTGAAGCTGGGACGACTCTGTGACGATCCTTCCCCGGGGTCTTCGACCCATAGCCACTGGAGTTCCGGGTCTTTGTGTTGGGCCCAACGGAACTGGGCTGCACTCACTAGCTGCTCCAGGTTGATACTGCCTGATGCTACTTTGTTTGGGTGGGCTGGGCTCTTGCCGGCCCATCCTTCTCCCCTCCTGTGCCACTTCCTTTCTTCTTCCATCACTTGCACTTGTTTGAGGACTGTGTAGAATGGCCCCCATTCTCACCCCAGGATCATCTCATAGGCCAAGGTTGGGGCTAGTCTGACTTGCAGCTCCCCGTGAAACACTATCACCCAGAACAGCAAATAACAGCTCTGGAACCGCATCTCTCCCCCTAGTATATAGGTCATCGAAAGGGGTCCCGCGTCCCTCCACTCTGTCTGCGGGGCGAGGTCCGTGTGGAGTAGGGACTGGGAACACCCTGTGTCCAACGTTGCCCTGACTGCCTTGCCTCCAATCCAGGTGGTTACTACTGGGTGGTTCCATCCTTCTTCTTGAGTGGTAAACCTAAAACTGCAATCCTTGGGCTCCCCCTTCTCCATCTCCTTTCCTCTTTGACAAGGCGGAGGGTAACCTGCTGGAGTGTGGCTCAACTCACTCAAGCCCATGCCACATTCACAGGAGATGTGCTCCGTTTGTCCACAGCGATAGCCCACCATCCCTCTTGGTGTTCCTTGTCTCAAGCCCGTCCACCTCTCTCCTTCAATCAGCTGGCCCTCCTTCAAGGCTTGTGAGCCTCACCCATATCCTCTTTCCTTTTCTGAATTAGTGAAGACCTCGGTCAAGCAGAGAGCTTCTTCGCTGGTCTGCAGCTGGTGTCTCCGTCATCTCTGGGTGTCTTCTTCCAAATCCCCAAAAAACTGCTCTAGTAGGATCTGGTCCATCACCCGCTTATGGTCGAACTTGCCTGCCAGTAATCATTTATTGAGCAAGTCCCTTAAAGCTTGCAACAAGCCCCGGGGTTGCTTAACTTTCCTGAGCTTTCAGGCCCTGAAGGCCTGCCACTGACTTTCTGGGGAGATCTCAAGCCTGTAGAGGACTGCTGCCTTGACAGTCTCATAATCACAGGCTTCTTCCCTTGATAGGAAAGAAGGTCCTGGCTTGGGCCTGATCTATCACCAGGGTCCCTAGGTGGTGACCCCACTGACTATGGTCCAACCCAGTCTGGATAGCAGTCTTCTCAAAGGCTTCTGTATATGCTTTGGGATCATCTTTCCTAGTCATTTGGGGCATCTTGAACAGAGCAGCATTACACTGCATCCATTCTTGCTGGTGTGCACACTGTAGCTGCTGCACCTCCAGCACTTGCTGTATGGCCTGAATCACCTGTGTAAATAGCTCCACATGACTTATTGCTGGCTGCTGCATCTCCGCTTAGCTCTGGGTCAGAAACTCTGTCCCATTGATGGTGTAAAAGCTTCCTGGCCAGTGCACCACTGTGACATCTTGTGCCCTTCGTGCTGCCCAGCCTGTCAGGGTGTAGTCCCTCCCCTCGACTAGTCTACCATGACTTTGATGTCAAAACTACTATGAGAGGGTTTGTTTTTTTTAAGTGGAGATCTTTCTAGGGCCCTCCCGACAGATGGCAGTACTTACAGTTGTTTGGTGCAATGTTCCACAGGGCTCCACCTCCCCTACACCCCATCCACTTGCCAACCAGGTGGATATCCGTTAATGATGGTCTTCAGCCCTGTAGGATGGCCCAGGGCCTGCCTTTCTGGTTTCAGTTGCTTTTTCTCCCCTTCTCAGGGTTTGTCTTATTTCAGAAAAAAATACTCCCCTGAAGAGGAGGGAGCTGCAGAGCTGCCTCCTTTGCCCCTGCCTCCCTCTACGGTGCTTAAATGCCTCTTCCTTCCTGCTGTCCATGAGGAACTCCCCTGCCTCCTCGTCCTCTGCTTCCACTGGGAGCTGAAGGGGTGCCCCTGCTTTGCCTCCAGCAGAGGACTTAAAGGTCTCCCTGGTGCTGCTTGCAGGAGCTGCACAGGCTATGTCACTCCCTTTCTGTGCCGGAGCCTCAGCCCGCCTAGCAAGCTGCCAGCCCGCTCTGTCTCTCTCTGGCTCTCCTCCCGCCCTAGTTCTGGCAGGGCTTTTAAACTTTCCCACGGTGACCGGTACAGCCGCTGGGATTGGTCCAGCTGTTTCCTGCACCGGAAACAGCTGATTAAACAGCCAGTGTAACACCAGTTCACGCAGCTGCGTCTGCAGTCGCAGCTCCTGCTTCGGTTGCCCTGCGGGAGGTGAGTTATCCCTGCCTGGGGTCTGCTCCCAGGGTTTGGGGCCTGCAGAGTTTACTCTCTCCCCTTCGGAGCCTGTGATGGTGCCTCACCACCACAATAGGTTTTCGAGCTCCTGGCCACACGTTTCTTCATTGCTTCTGCCATGCATTGCTGTTCAAAGGCCAATGCTCTGTTCTGGATTTGAGACCTCCAGGATGAGAAGGGTCAGGTGATATTTTACCCTAAATCCTTTGAAGTAATATTACTGCCTTTAGATTGGGTAATGCTCAGGGTCCCAACTGGGGAGCCATGCTCCAGACCTAGAGGAACTCACTGATATTCAATCAAAACCATACACACAACTCAACCAGATGACAGACCCAGACATCCAGACCCACATACACAATTGCACCACACGTGCTCCAATGTACCACACCAGTCATACCTGGGCATACACCTCACACTTGGAACAGAATTCTTTGATTCATTCTAATCACACCATTCCTGTCCTGCCAAACAAAAGTCCTGCCAAACATTTTCTAATCCAGGCATTCTGGCACGTGTAGCTATCATTCAGTCCCTGCCCAATCTCACTATTTATCACCTCAGAGGGCTGATAAGCCACTTTTTGGCACCAATAGCTATAACAAACTGAACATGCTCAAACTGAAAAAGTGGGTCATTAAATCATAGTTGTTTCATAGTTCACTGTCCAGAACCTTCTGATCTGATCTCATACTGAGCATGGGCTAACTTACATAAATTGCCTAACTTAAATGAAATTACTAAACAGGCCAGGACACTGACCTTTCAGTCCAACAGTTCCTGGTAAAGGTAGCTCCTATTTCACAGTCCTGCAGACTGTTTTTTACAGTCTAGCTAAAAACATTAACTCAGGTGTGGATATATTATCTCAGGTATGAAAATAACTTTCAGTGAGCACTTGATATACTGTCAAGATGCTCAAGAAGGCTTGATTTTGTTCTATGAATCTGAAAGACATGTACATTTAATTTTAATGACTACATCTTTTGAGTATTTTGACTAGTTTGGTGTTATATTAATACATTATGTATGATATAGGAAATTAATGCAATTCCAATAAAATTTCATTTGTTTTTGCTTTAATCTTAAACTGAATAATGTAGCCTGAGGCCCCTAGCATATTAGTAAAGCTTCTTGTTTATTTTCACCTGGAGAAAAATGTGTGTCATGTAATATATGATGATGCACCATACCCCTTCACCCCTCTCTCCTTTTTCAAAATCTTATATCTGCCCTTGGGGCCCCTTATCACTATATATGATAGGGAAGCAGGTAAAAAGCCTACATACCTTTAACAAACATCTATCCTTTGTATGATCTTACACTGTTAGTATTCTACCCTTTATTCATTTAGAGTTAAATCTCACCAGAAAGGACAAAGTTACTGTAATTGGGGGTTTGTATCATATACCCACTACTTTTTTTTAAGTAGGTGGCACTATTATAGCTGTGTGTAGCTGGAAATATATTCATGAGTTTATAAAACATTTCAACAAAATAACATGGAATTTGTGTCAGCTATTGTTTTGCAACCTACAGTGTTACATTTCTCTTGTCCAAGTACAGGCAGACACCGAAAGCCCCATTCACCACACCAAAGTAATACATGTCTATCTACTGATAACAGTATTGGAAATAAAACAATATACTCTGATTACTAAAACTGAAAGATGTGCAACAAGGTAATTATATGCACAAATCCTAATACTGGCAAATCAGGCAACAGCTGGAAACAGTCCCCCCTATTCCAACTTCTTCTATCAGAATTTCATATATATATCAGAGATTATCCTTAGCAAAATCAAAACATTTTGTGATTATATTACAATACTTAATGATCTTACAATAACATGTACTTATAAAAATGGTCCATGGCACAAAGCATACAGCAGAGGCCTCTAAAGAGCCGAGATCAATGGTCAGATTCCAGATTTCTGCTTGGTGGGGGGGGTGGGAGGTAAGGGAGAAGGGGGAGAGCAGGCTGAGAGCAGTGCATCTTGGGATGCTGGAGGACTGCAAATTGTTCATTTTACCTCTGTAGAGCAGAAGTTACCCTAACATGAGCTAGGTAACACAGCTGAGAGTTAACCTACACATGAAGCACAATAAATTTGAGACATTCTGGATACTTAGCATGGGTTAACAAGCTTTACTGTGTGGATACTGATATTTTAAATGCCCTTAGCATAGTCTAAGCATAATATGCAACGTCACCCTAGATCATTTGCTGCCAGCAAATTCTTACCATTTGACTGGCACTGATGGGTGTAAGCATTGATCTTGACACAATAATGGGATTTCTTTTCTTTCTTTATAATAAAGCAAGGAAGAAGGTTTTTTTGAAAAAGAAACTCACCCAAAATGAGTCAGTCAGTCTGGGGGTATCCTGTCTTTGGAATATCTAAAAAATAATCACATCTACCACGTATGTTGAAGGAATTCAAACTTCAGTCACTCCTGAGTTTAGAGCTCAATGACTGTTTTGGATCTGCATTAACTGATACTCAGTAATTCATACAATGACAGCAGTATTGAAGAGCTCCTCAAATATTCAGGGTACTTGAGAAAACTCAATATAGCTTGAAAGCTGTTATTAACACAGTTCTCTGGACAATGAGGGTCATGGTGAACTATTATGAATAAATCAAAGGGAGGAAATAACTGACTTAGTAGGGCATCCAGAAGTGCGAGTTGTACCTCTCTTATGACACACTTTCTGCAGATACTTAGCATACTGATTTTAATTAAATAGGTTATGATGTTCCTTAAGATTTTCTGGATGATGTGAAACTCCACAGGATTTAACCATTTCTTGGTATACAAATAGGAAAGGAAATCTTAGCACCTTGTTCCTGAAAACAGCATCTATGCTTAAAGGTAGCAAGGTAATTTGACTCGTAGGACACCTGGTACACATAGATAGTTACCTGAGAAGCCAAGGCCACTGGCAAGAGTAAATGGTGAAAGGTGACAAAAGCCAGGTCCAGCTGATCAGCAGCAGCCATGATACAGAACCTGCTGTTTTGGTCTCCACTCCTGGCAATGGGATAGAGCCAGGACTCCTCCCTCTTTTCCCCCTTTGTCCCACCCATTTCCTCAAATAGCCCTTGCCATCTCTGTACAACTAAAATCATGTTAAGTTAGGTCCAATTAGGAGGGGTAAGGGCAAATCTTACTCCCTCTTCCACTTCCCTATGCAGCTGGGGGAGGGCTGGGATCAGAGTTTTGTTGTCAAAGAACTCCAAATCCCAAAAAAACCCCAAACCTATTCTGTTTTAAGAAAAAACAATAAATTCCAAGAACATTTTTTACAAGAAAGTTTCTTTTTAGTCAATGAGCACTTTTTAAAAAAATACAGGAAGTTTTTAGCTATTTTTTTAAACCAGGTCTGTCTATGTCAATTGATTCCTCAGTGTTTGAACTGAATTTTGTAAACCCCCAGCAGAAGTAATATTGGGTTATCCTTAGGTTTAACCCATGCTTTTTTGTATCTTGACAATTCTGATAAAGATATTGCCTTTTAATAAAAACTAACAGGGCTTTGAAGCATCCTTTGTTCATGTTGGGCTCACTAACATGTTTGTACAGTTCACTTTTCACAGCTTAGAAAGATTTGCTCCCACTGAGCAAGCTATCATATGTGTACATACACTTCTTCCAGCAGAATTGCCAGATGGATGATGTCTTTAGACACATAACCTTTACCTCAAGGATTTCTCAGGAAGGAGCATTTCACTCTCTTCACATGAGTGTGAACTCATATTTTTTCATTTAGACAAAATCTACAGTGCTTTTTTGCGATTCAGAACATGACATCAATGACATTTGTAATTATTAACTTTTAGGCAGTGATCACTATACGTCAGTTCAGTTTCCAAAACATTATTTTTATTTAAAAAACTATGTAACAGAGTTTAGACTTAAGTATTCAATTTACAAATAAACTTGGAATAGAGATCAGTATTAGGGAGCTACACAGACAAAATTGATTTGAGGAAGCAAAATACTTATATATTGTAGGTACCATAAACATCCAGGCTAGGGTCAGAAAGTTACACATAAACCAGTTTAAGTGATCAGAAACTGGTTTAAGCCTGTAATAGAACAGAAGCTCAGTGCACATTAACCAGTTTCAAAATGACTGAAACTGGTTTAAGATTAACCTGGTTGAATGTAGTATCAGACTTAATTGATTTGGGTCAAACTGGTTTATGAAACTTCTGTCCCAGACCCCTTCCTGGTTCAAGTTAAATTAGAGTCCTCCAGCATCCCAGCATTTGCAGCCCTGGGTTGGGCTTGGCTGTGCTGTCTGCTCCAGAGACCTAGGCTGACCCCACCCCTCTGTTCCCTGGCTGGAGCAGTGAGGGTCAGCTGACAAGTGGGTGGAAGGGCAAGCCCAGCTGAGGATACAGCCCAGTCTGCAGAAGGGAGACTTCCTTACCAGGCAAACCCCAGTTGGGGTCTGAGGCCAGGGAGGAGGGTTAAACACCCTTTCCCCTGCTCAAACTCATTGCTGGCTGCAACTGTGGACTACAAATCCCAGAGGTACCCGGAAGCAGGAAGAAGAAGTGATAAGCAACCCTGCAGAGTGCTGCTGTTGTAAGTCTGGACTGCAAATCCCAGAGACCTTGAGGCAACAGAAAGAGGAAATGATCACAAAGCCAGAGAGCTTTGCTTTAGCACCCTAGGGTTTCTGGCCTGAGCCACTGCAGCAATGTGGCTGCATTTCCTGAATCAAAGGTAAATGTCTGTTTACTTCAGTTTCAGTTTGAACTGTGCAGCTTAGACTATCCTGTAAAGACTGAATTGATTCAGCTGCAGGCTTTTTGACTGTCTGTATCTAGCCCCATATTCAGTTTTGCCTACATATGACCTGATCCTAGCTGAGTCAGTAAGAATGCAATTATTAGCTTAAACACCTTTTAGACTCTGAGAACTGTCATGTGTATTTGGTTGAAATTAGACCACATTGCTTTCGACATCTGGTATCATGAGAAACTTCAAATAAAAGAAAGTTTCTTATTCAGTACTGGATGGAGGAATGTGGTTCATTATGTTGCTATAAACAAATACTGGCATCTTTCTTCATGAATCTGTAACAGCCACTCAAGCATGTCTTCCACTTTTGCCCTAATTTCTTAGTTTTAGACAATAAAAATTCCTTAAGCTGAAGCATGTGGAACAGAGAAGTTAGGAAGCCAAACTGTCAAAAAAAGTCCAGGAGCATCCACCATGAAAACACTCCAAATCACAGGCAAACTTCAGTCATTTTTAACTGTGCCAATACTTTATATTTCTTGTGAGTACTTTTCTTTCCTTTTACACATTAAAACTAACAGGACAAGCCTATGTGAGTAGCCTAATAGCACTGCACAGTAGCATGCCCATCAAAAAGCATGTTAATAAGCTACTGTGCAGTGTTATTAGGCTATTGCGCAGTTCGGGTCATGAAAGAACCATGTGCGTAGTACCTGTAGTTACTGCTCATTTAGTTAATACTTCATTAAGCAAGTACTAAGCTAAATACGCAGTAACTACTGTGTATTAATGAATACGTAGACATACCCACACTTATGCAAAACCAGGACAGAACATGAATTTGACTTCATGCATTGTTGGGACCAAGAATTCCCTAGAGAATTGGCAAAGGCTGCATGCTCTTGAAGCATAGTCGTCATGGGTGACTCCAACTACCCAGACATCTTGTGGGATGGGGACACAGCAAGATCTGATCACTCACAAAGCTTTTGCACTTGCGTGAAGGAGCTCTATCTGACTCAAGAAATCTACAGGCTGACTAAAGGCAAGACACTCCTGGATCTGGTTCTGAAGAAAGGGGATGATCTTATCATAGAATCATAGGATCATTGAAGTAGTGTCAGAAGGGATCTTGTAGATCTTCAAGTCTGACCCTCTGCCTGGGCAGGAGGAAAACTGGGATCCATTGACCCGTCACGTAGGCATCAAGCCGCTGCTTAAAGGCCCCCAGGGTAAGAGCCAGCAGCACTTCCCATGGAAATTGGTTCCAGATCCTAGCACCCTAACTGTGAAGTAGTTCCTATGGATGTCTAATCTAAACCTACTCTCCAACAACTTGTGGTAGTTATTCCTTGTTATTCCAGGGGCTGCTAGGGCTCCCCCAAACCCTTCTGGTCCCCCCCCTAGTGAGTTTATAGATGGTCACCAGGTCTCCCCTAAGCCTTCTCTTATGAAGGCTGAACAGGTTCAGGTCCCGTAGCCTCTCATTGTAGGGTCTGCCCTGCTGTCCCCAGATCATGCGGGTGGCCCTCCCCTGGACCCTCTCAATGCTGTCCACATCCTTCTTGAAGTGGGGTGCCCAGAACTGGACACAGGACTCCAGCTGTGGCCTGACCAGTGTCACGTAGAGGGGGAGGATCACCTCCTTGGCCCTACTTGAGATGCACCTGTGGATGCACTATAAAGTCCAGTTAGCTCTGCTGACCGTGACCTCGCATTGTCGGCTCATGTTCATCTTGGAGTCAATGATGACGCCAAAATCCCTTTCTGCCTCCATGCTCTCAAGAAAGGGGTTTCCCATCTTATAAGTGTGCTGCTGGTTACTACTGCCCAAGTGCAGCACCCTGCACTTGTCAGTATTGAAATGCATCCTGTTTTTGTTAGCCCACCC
>JAGPOW010001946.1:80565-92703 GCA_030014935.1 Caiman crocodilus | reverse complement strand
GTAAACGGAGGCTGAGGGGGGACCTGGTGGCTGCCTATAAGCTGCTAAGGGGTGATCAGCAGGAAATAGGGCAGGCTCTTTTTTCCCAGGCACCACCAGTGGTAACTAGGACCAATGGTCACAAGTTACTGGAGAGCAGGTTTAGGCTGGACATTAGGAAACACTACTTCACAGTTAGGGCAGCTAGGACATGGAACCAGTTTCCTAGGGAAGTTGTTCTTGCTCCTACTTTGGGCATCTTCAAGAGTAGATTGGATAGGTACTTGGCTGGGGTCCTGTGACCCTGGCACTCATTCCTGCCATTGGTGGGAGGTCAGACTAGATGGCCTGCTTTAGGCCCCTTCTGACCCTAGATACTATGATATTTATGCAATTAGCATTAGTTTCCCAAGCATCAGTCTGATGGCTTCATTTGCCTGCCAGTTGATTTTACATCAAAATTAATCCATTTAATCCCTTTGGAATTGATTGCATGAGGTGTCTGAACTCCCACCAAGTGTTGGAGTTTGTCTCAGAGGAGCATGGGATGCTTAGCACTCAAATAAATGGCATTAGCACCTCCAAGTATGGGTATCCTGGTCTCAAAGGCTAATGCTCATATTTATGAATTTTGTCTTACCTAGGGACCAAACCTGGAGTCTCAAAATTCCCAGTGAAATGGCAGCATGGTCCAGTGGCTGGACTGGGAGACAGGGCATAAGACCCAGGTTCTATTTCAGGCTCTGGCACTGACTGACTCAGTGATGCTGGGAATTCACTTTGCCTGTTTCCTCACTCTTTTTCTCTACCTTCTCTATTTAGAATGTAATTATTCCAGAGCATAGACCCTCTCTTTCTTATTGTATCTCTATAATACATAACACCAGGAGGGCTATGACCAGGCATCCCAGTCAGGTGCCCTTCTCTTCCTTTCTGGTCCTGGTCTTCTTTCTCACTTGCCTGCCATGCTTTGTTGTTAAGGAAATAATAAGAATGGGGGAGGTCAACAATCAGATGGTATGGTACTGGAACGTGTGTCCCGGCCTTGGCAACGGGGCTCTACCTTCCCTACACCCTGTCTTCACTACACCTAGTCACTTGGCCAATCAGGATTGGTTCCCAGAGCAAGCCTTCATGTGGGCTGGGCAATCCTCTCAGCTTTCCCTGCAGTGTCTCCGCCGCTGCCCAGCAGGAGCACAGCTGGTCCATTCAGCATCCCATAAGTAACTTTCCTTCTTTTTCTTTCTTTTGGAACAGGGGCCATAGGCGGTCCCCTGTTACAAGTGCTTTAGTACTGTTTTTTATTCCTAAGCATTATGTTAATTTGTTTTTCATATGAATTTCCATTACATAACTTAACCATGTTAGACATCTCTGCAGCTATCTTCTGTGTCCCTTATTAATGTTCTGGCTTCAAAGTCCCTGCTTTTTCAACCTAGTGGCAATTAAAAGGTGTGAAAATAAGTTGATGTTTTAGTTGAACCAACTAATGAAAGATACAATTTGTCCCATTCACATGATACTTTGATGACAAGCTTTAACATAATTTTAGCTGTTTTATTAAAATATTCTACTAAATTACTTGTCTGAAGTAAGTTACAGCATAAGGTTTAGTCTTCTAGACAACAAGTTGCTTTTAGATTTCTTTCAAAAACTTTTACATGACTATAGTAATTACAGCTTCTAAAACTAGTTTCATCTATAGTGTGGCAACCAGGTTAATTCAGGTTGTGTGCACTTCATATCATGGTGTCAGAGTCCATGGATGTTTGCCTGCTCTGCACAGATTTTCATGTGACTTCTGTGCGTATGCCTGTGGCTAAAGGAGTGAAAAACTCCTGTGCTGTTTTTGGATGATAGAGTAACCTAATTGCTTCCTGCACAGTTTGACTAGCTCTGAAGATATGGGACAAGGACTGCCAAACTGTACCATATAAAGAATAGGGCCAAGTGGAAGTCAGAATTTCCAATCAACAGAAACTTCTAAAGTTCTGAAAAGTATTTCATTCTGTCTCAGAATTAAAGGTAAAAAATTCAGGATTTCCCATGGCAGAGTCCCAGCAGCCTGTTAGAGTGAACTGACTGGAAATGTAAGAAACTTGCCTGGCAGCTAGCTTGTCATCTGAACCTCTGCATTAGAAATCCAAAGAAACAGGTTCTTTTCCACAAAACCTCTTGTTTTCAACAAAATCAGTATTGTCCAAGCAAAAGCTGTTCTCTGGAAATTTTCTAAGCAGCCTCATTAGATAAATCTATTGTAACATGTCAGCATTCTTGCCTCCAAGGATCAAATCATGGATTTTAGCCATCTTTTTTCATATCTACTCCGTGACTTTGAATTTGGCAAAAAACATGGAATTTTCAAAATCAAATGCTTATGGCTGATCAACCCAATTTTTGCAAAGTTCAGAAGAACGTCATTGTTATTTCCAAATATACATAGCCTTCAACATGTATTGAAGGAGAAAGTGTTTTCACAGTATATTTGATTACAGTAGATCACTGGATTATAGAAAATCATCTGGAGAAATAGCCTCCATCTGAATGTGAAATTGCTTTATAGATGGAGAGGTCTTTTTGAAAGCCATATTTATAGATACTACAAGATCACCTTCTTTTTACATTAAGAGGGAAATGCTCACGTAATGATGCTTAAGTACCATACATGGTATCATCTAATATAGGCATATAATCAGATTTCAGGGGAAATTAACACATCCACCTATGCACATGTTAAATGTATCGTGTCGTTTGATTTGGAGAAATTAATTTCCTTCCTTGGCTGCATGTGTGTGTCACTACGTGAAGTTTACAAACCACTGTGAATATCCTTTACCCTAGGACAGGGGTGGGCAAAATGTGGCCCGGCAGGCTGGATACAGCCCACCAAGCCATTCTATGTGGTCCACGGGGCCCCTAAAAATTTTAGAAAATTAATATTAATCTCCCCTGGGCTGCCTGTCATGCAGCCCTCGATGGCTTGCCAAAACTCAGTGAGTAGCCCTCTGCCCAAAATAATTGCCTTCCCCTGCCCTAGGATGACCATAACTAAGGGGTAGATTGAGTTGTGCATACTGTACAAAGAAGATTAGAGTGTAGCTTCCCAGCAACTGCTCTAAAAGGTAGATGCAGTAGCACATAAGCAACTTTTTTCCTGTTTTGATGCTGTTTCACCATTTTGCCTGTAGGTTATAATGGGGAATAGTAAAATGCAGCAGGCAGGCAGATTGCTGCACCCCCCAGGAGGGCTGTGGGGGCTGTACTGGACTCCTCCCAGGGCTGCGGGCCCCTGATCTGTTTGCAACATGACAGACTGGCACTGCAAAGCCCACACACAGCACCATGAAGATCAGTGCTGCCGCTGGCCCCAGGTGTACCCAAGGAGGGTGTGGGGCCCGGAGCAAATCAGTTCGTGCGTGGACTGGCCCCCACCCCAATCCCATTTGCCCTGGATGTGAAGAAGCTGCTGTTGCCATCGCCATCTGCAGCAGTGGGGGGGTAGCAAGCGGCCAGATGCATAGCCAGCAACAGTGATGCAGAGTCACCATAGACACTCCACCCAGCTCTGTGGAGCCCCTCAAAGCACAGGCCCCAGGGCAGTCGCCCTGATTCACCCCCCTCCTAGGGGTGGCCCTGGCTGTCACTGGCCCCAGGTGGCAGCATCTGCTTCCTCTCATCTGGCAGACAGATCGGGGACCTGCAGCCCATGGAGGACTCTGGCAAAGCCCCCGCAGCCCTCCTGTCAGATAAGAGAAGGCGGGTGCTGCCAGCTGGGACTGGCACCGGGAAGATCGATGCTGCTCCTGGCCCCAGGCAGCAACCCACCTCCTGTAATCCCGTGTACAGATCGGGAGACTGCCCACACCCTCAGAAGGGCTACGGGGACTGTGCCAGAGTCCTCCCGGGGATTCAGGCCCCCGATCTGCCTGCCAGATGACAGGAGGCAGGTGATGCCACATGGGGCCAGAGGAAGCACCGATCTTCCGTTTCAAAGGCTTTTGTTTCATTTTGATTTCACTGTTTTGAGCTCAAAATGCAACAAAACAGCTTTGAAATGAAATGCTGGATGAAACTTTGCACAGCCCTAGTAGATATGTCCCACAGCTCCGCTGTCTGTTTACCGTATTTACTCAAATTCAAGACAACTTTCAATTTAAGATGACCCCCACCCAGTCATTAGATTCTAGACGTGGGAAGTTTATAGATTTGTTACAATCTTCCGTGTGTAGAATCTAATTTTGGAGGAGAACCTTAAATTCACCCCCCTCCACCACCACCACTGTAGTGAGGCTAGCAGCTGCAGGGGGGCAAGTAGAGGAGTGGCAGATGTCAGGGGAGCAAAGTGGCATGATCCTTGCCATTTACCACCTATCCCCCCACCACCACCACCACATGTCCTGCCTGTTGCCTATCCACTCCCCAACCAGCACCTGTGGACCCTACACCTTTTGCTGCCGTGGTGCCTGTCCACTAGGCAGACAACAATACTGTGTCCTAAATCATCTCTCCAGAGATGCTGCATACCCATAACTCTGACTTATTTGCCCCGTTACTGATAGACAACACCCTGTACAATCATAGGGCACTTATGCATGTCCCAGATATCTGCTCTGACACATGCTAATTAGCACGCATCAAAACTATTAATTAAGTCTGCTGGAGAGTGCTAATTAATGTGCTCCAGCAGACTCCGCATCATGTGTATTCAGCATCCCCACACTTCAAAATGGCAACAGGGGAGCTTTAACTAAAGCTCGTCAAACAAGCTTCAGCTAAAGCACCCCCACCAGCATTTTGAAGTGTGGGATGCTGAATACGTATGACTGCAGGTGTTTTAATTAGAGAAGCTCTTGGAGCCACTTTAAATAAAGCCCCTGCTCCCGACCCCAGAGCATCTACAAAGCTGCCCATACTGCTAGATCTGGTCCTTTGTCCTTATTGAGAAAGCCTAGTATAAAATGTCAAGATCAAACCTACTAAATTTAAATGACAGTGGTTTACACTGACTTGACTGTATTAAGAAGAAACAGCACAGTAACTGCAACTGCCTTCCTCAACTGGCTGAAGTATTCAACGTTCTGTTCAGGTTAATATGTACCTTCTTTTGATTTCATTTCCTCAAAAATCTAATTATTAGGAAAACTGGAGGTTGCAAGCCTGTTTCATTTCAGACTACAGCTTCTCACAAAGTGTCAATATAGTGTTGGTTTTATTGCTATCACTTGTCAAAATGCTGTTATATTGGAAGATCTCATTGAGATTGTTCCTTATATATTCTAACAAAGGATATTACATTTTGGAAGGTTCCATGAATATAATACATAATACGATGGCTTTGGGAACAGGGTGCTGTCTTAGCTTCATACTCTCTTACCAAAACCACAACTTTTAACATCCCTTCTAGTCTTTTACATACAGATGAAATGATTCTTCCAGCCACTAAAAAGGGTTCCTGTGAATACTAAATATTATATTAGGGTAGCAAAGCAAACACCTTAGTATTGTATCTCATTATCTAGCACAACTCAGCCCAGGAAAGACATTTTTTAAGTTTACCTGCAAGTCATTTGAGGCCATAATTTTAAAGTTATTTAGACACCAAACTGTCATTGAAACAAATGTTCCACTACTTACAAAAAGTAATCCACCTTTTTGAACCTGGGGTTTTGCAGGGAGTTTTGAACCTGACTCTCCCTCTACCCAGAGAAGGCGCTGACCACCAGGTGATGGAGCCATTTCTTCACTTCCTTTTTCTCTCTGGCTCAGTGATCATTAATTTTTTCATACAGACTGTAACAGCTTCGACCAGAAAGACTCTTCCCAGAGTATCCAATAGACTGATGATTAGAGCATCTCTTGAGATCTGGGAGTTTAAGATTTAGGCCATGTTCCAAATCAGGCAAAGGAGGCACTTGAATGCCCTAACTGCTGGGCATTTTGATATGATGCAGTAGAATGGGGTCAGGGAGAAGGTGCCTTTCCTTTCCGTTTTTCACAAAGAGTAGCTGAACATTCTTGGACTCCTACTTCCAGAAGACAATTCTGGTTGAAACCCACTGACTGTGACAGTCATAGGATATGGGTCCTGGCAGAGGCATAGCTTGCTACTTCTGAATGCTGAACAGCACAGGGAAGGGAGTGGGTTATGATCAGCACTGGAGCCAGGGAAGGAGGTCAGGGACAGCATGGGCTCACCAAGGGGGTGGAGGATCCCACCATAGGAATCAGAAGGCAAAGGCCTCCCTTAATTCTGCAGTAACAGTGACCCAACAATTCTGCCGTAGCCATTGATACATAGCAGTGGGAGTGGGAGTGAAGCTGATTAGAGTCCCCCGTCTCTGTGCTGGAGTTAACCACCCCACGCACCATAAGCCCTTGCCAAGCACAGCCCACTGCCACCACCCCAGCATCTCCTCCCCACCACCTGCCCCCCCCCCACCTCCAACTCAGTGTCTAGGGCTTGTGTTGTAGGTAGGCTACATAGTTCTGCCATTTTACCTTGATGGCCCACTGGATAGTTTAGGTGGCTCCTGTGAATCCCACACAGTCCATGTAGGGTACACAGATCCTAGGCGTCTAATTCTGGCTGTGGATGTCCCTGGTCAGAAGGCAACCTAACAGTTTGTTGCCTCAATGCCTAAACCCCTTGTAGATTTAAGCCATGGGCAGGCAATTATTTTGGGCAGAGAGCTGCTTAGCAAGTTTTGGCAAGCTGTTGAGGGCCACATGGGTACCCCGCCCCTTAACAGGTGTCCCACCCCCTGTTTGCCATCTTGGGACCGGAAGTCCTGCCCCTGATCACTGACCTTTGACACCGGAAGTTCCTCCCCTTGCCCCTGGAAGTACTCCTTGGGAGAAGAGGGTTTGCTATCTTAGAATTGGAAAAAAATATGCACTAAAAATCAAATATCCATAATATTATATTTTAATTCAATTTAAAAATATATTTTTGTCCTGGTATGTGTGTGTTTGTCTTTTATATGTAGAAGTGATTGCATAGTAGCTCAGCATGCAGTCTTATTCTTGTAGTGTGTGTGTGAGAGAGAGAGAGAGAGAGAGAGAGAGAGAGAGAGAGATTGTGCCTGGAGGAGGATGTGGCTATGGGGTTTGCACTCCAGCAGCTCCTGCTGCTGCCAGGACGCTGCTGGGGAAGAGCCTGTCAAGCTCAGGGGGCAGTGCAGGGGGCTCCCAGAGCCACTGGGGGTGGCACCAGCTGATGGGGATGTAGCCTGGGACTTGGGAAGCCCAGGGAGGTGGCACAGAACTTGAATCACGTGCCTGAGGCTTGGGTATAACAAAGGCTTGGATGCCCCTCCCCCCACAGGCTGCCCCTCCCCCACCACCACTCCAGGGAGAAGACCTGGCCCCCCGACCCCACAGGGGCATGGCAGCAGCGCACCCCCTGGGACAGGCAGGAAGACTGTGCCAAGAGCCAGAGCAGAGCAGCAGCTGCTTTTCTGCTTCAGAAGCTCCTGCAGCTTCCAGGAGGCCAGGGGCTCTGGGGAAGCTCCTGGCTGGCCCTGGGGGCAGTGAAGGGGGCCACCTGAGGTTGCTGGGGGGTGGCACATAGCCCAGGATGCGGGAAGCCCAGGGATGCAGCACAGAAGTTACATCCTATGCTCGAGGCTTAGGATGGCAGTGGCCTGGCTGCCCCCCCCTCCCACAGATGGCTCCGGCGGGTGCCCTGACCCTGGAGGGAAGGCCCAGACCCCTCTCTGCACTGCAGGGGCCCCGTGGCCTGGAAGCAGCTCACCCCCTAGCCCTTGGATGGACTTGAGGCTGCGCCAGGAGCCGGAACAGGGCTGCAGCATCTTTTTTGCTCCAAAAGCTCCTGTGGCCTGCCGGAGCTTCCTGGGCTGGGACCTGCCAAGTGGTGCCACCCCTAGCAGCCCTGGGGGATGACCCACACTGCGCCTGGGGCCAGTCAGGAGCTTCCCTGGAGCCCCTGGGCTCCTCATAGCCACAGGAGCTTCTGGAGCAGAAAAGCAGCCGCAGCTCCGCTCCTACTCCTGGCGTAGCCTCCCTGCCAGTCCTGGGGCCAGGGAGCAAGCTGCTGCCAGGCTGCCATGGGGCAGGGGGCATCTGGGCCTTCCCCCTGGGGTGGTGGCACCCATCAGAGCCTCCCATGGGTGGGGGCAGCAGGACCATTGCTACCCCAAGCCTCTGGCATGGAATCAAGTTCCGTGCTGCCTCCCCGCACGCCAGGCCACATTCCCGCTGGGTCACGCTGCCCCCAAGACCAGACAGGGGGGTTGGGAGCCAGTGACAGCCAGGCGGTGCCCTGGGGCCAGGGCCCATATGGCCCAGATCAGGGTGGCAGAAGCCTGGGGAACAGCTGGATGTGCTCTATGGAGCTGGGCTGGGCTGCCCTAGCAGAGGAGAGGGGATCCACCCCACTCTGGGCCCCACCAGCGCTGGGTCCTGTGCACCCCCTTGCTCCCAGACCCCTGCCCCAGCCCCATGGTCAGGTGGGGACCAGTGCACACAGCCCCAACCCCCTCTTACCTGAGTTTCACACTCTGACACAGATGGGAATAGCCCCATGGTCCCTCTGGCTGGGGGGAGGGGAGGCAGCGCAGGGCAAGCCCTGCTATTCTAGGGGCTTGCTGTGGCTTCCTCTGGGTCCTTCTGCCCCTGGCTCCTGTCACTTTTGACACGAGCCAGAGGCAAATAAATATTAATTTTAAAAAAAAATTCTAGGGGACCCACAGGCCAGACAGAATGGCCTGGTGGGCCAGATCCAGGCCATGGGCCATATTTTGCCCACCACTGATTTAAGCCTTAGGTGTGTCAATGGCATTTATGCATGCAAGGCAAGTTTCTCTCTCATGTTGGGGCCTGCCACATCAATTTAATTCGTTCTCATTTCATGCTTGTTGTGGAGGAACAAGATTTATTTCTCAGGATTGACTCCTGAGATCGGAAGTGGGGGTGTCATAGTGCCTTGATCCCAGTGCCTGAAACTCAACACATCTGAACATGGCAGGATCTAGGATTTTGAAAAGTGGGGGCGTAGATGGTGTGGCACATAATTATACAATACACATTTTTCCACAGTTAAAGAGAAACTAGAAGCTTTGCTAGTATACTAGGGACCTAGCATTACATTATTCCATTTAAGATCAAAGCAAAAACTGATATAACTTTATTGGAATGTTTGCTAATTTGCTAGATTATATCTTAAATTTAAAAACCACAACAAATTAGGCAAAAAAAAGTCAGAATAGTGAAAAGATATTAGTCCTGCACTTATTATAGCAAAATGTACTTCTCTTATTTAGATTCATAAAACAAAATGTAATCTTCTTCAGCATCTTGACAGTGCTTTCAATTCTTCACTGTCAGCCATTTCTACACCTGACTTAATATTACTATACCTGAGTTAAGATTTTTAGTTGGACCTATACCTATTCTACAGGGCTGTGAAGTAGAAGAAAGACATTACCAGGAATGGCTAACAGACATCAAAATGTTGAAAAGAAAGGAAAGTTTGAATAGTGAAACATCAAGGCTATTAACCAGGAAAGGTTCATTAACACTTACGGAATGAAGAGAGATTAGCAGGAATTAGGCAGATTATAACGGGCCATGAGAATAATTGACTCCCTCAGTGCTGTCTGGATAGAAATCCTGTTACCCCTCCTAGGCAGTTCCTTTTAAATTTGGGTAGCGCAAGAATCAAAGGTGGGGGAGGAGGGAGATGGCATCACTTCAGCCCCCTCCATGAGATCTGTCCTTGAATCTGAAGAACCCAATTCCAAGTGTGCAGCACCTACTTCATCGGGGAGAAATCAAATTAAATAAGAGTGCATGTACATTCATGCAAGTGCACTGTTTCCACACTGCAGAGGCAGATCTGCCCAAACAGATTCCCCCTACCTGTGGAAGACCGCACTCTTAATTATCAAAATGAGACCATGTGCAATGTGATCTATTGTCTCAGTCTGTTTGGCAACACAGCCAACATTATGCTTCACATAATGAAGAGATGGTGCTTCTCCTAAAAGTCTCTCTAACTTGATCATTCATCACATGATTATCTTCACTGTGCTCTTTGGCTGTTAGTACTGCAAACTGCGTGGAAAGAGAAATTATAGCAATGTGCAAATGGCAAGTATTTGAAAAGAGTTAAACGTAAGATCCCTCCTCTTCCATATCAGCATGAAATAGCCGGTGCTTGCTTCCGCATCTGCAGGAGTTCTAATAACTGTTTTACAAACCCAGCTCTCTAAATTATTGCTGGCAACATTTATTAAGAATATCTGGATAATGAGGCTTGATTAGCATAGATATCTTTCCAAATGCTTTGCAATTTTCTCTATTGCAATAATTACAATAAAGCCTGTCTCTTCTAATCTTTCCTATTTCCTCTAGAAAATGGGTTTCCTTTTTTATTATTGTATAAACAAATAACGTGATCGCAAATGCTGTGCTATATACATCTTTAAAAGGGTCTGTCTTTATATTTCCCTCCTGCACCCCACAACTAAATGAGACAGATCAAAGGGGCCAATTAGAAGGATGTTACGTCCTCAGCTAACATCCTAGAATCAAGAATCAGCTGAAAAAAGGGTTTTGGCAAAATAGTTTCCATAGAAAAAATGTTTGGATTAAATAATATTCTTTTTTTAAAAAAAGAACACAGTGGTACTTCTTTTGATTACATGTCATTTTGAAGAAAAAAAATTGTGATTTTTTAAAAAATGTTTCATAGTTTCATGGTTTGTAGGGTCAGAAAGGACCTTGACACATCATCAAGTCCAACCCCCTGCCATGGCAGGAAAGAGTACTGGGGTCAAACGACCCCAGCAAGGTGTTTATCCAGCCTCCTCTTAAAGACCCCCAGGGTAGGAGCCAGCACCACTTCTCTTGGAAGTTGGTTTCAGATACTAGCTGCCCTGACTGTGAAGTAATGTTTCCTGATGTCTAGCCTGAATCTACCCTCTGCCAGCTTGTGACTGTTATTTCTAGTCACTCCTGGTAGTGCTAGAGGGAACAGGGACTCCCCCAATGCCTGCTGGTCCCCCGCTGACTAGTTTGTAAATGGCCACTAGATCCCACCTCAGCCTTCTCTTGTGGAGGCTGAACAGGTTCAGGTCCCTCAGCCTCTCCTCGTAGGACCTGTCCTGCTGCCCCCTGATCATGCAGGTGGCCCTCCTCTGGACCCTCTCCATGCTGTCCACAACCCGCCTGAAGTGTGGCGCCCAAAACTGGACGCAGTGCTCCAACTGTGGCCTGACCAGTGCCGCATAGAAGGGGAAGATCACCTCCTTGGACCTGCTTGAGATGCATCTGTGGATGCATAACAAGGTGCGGTTGGCCTTCCTGACTGCGTCCCCACACTGTCACCAATGTTCATTTTGGCATCAGTAATGACTCCAAGATCCTTTTCTGCCTCTGCACCGATGAGAAGGGAGTTACCCAGCCTGTAGGTATGCTGCTGGTTCTTCCTCCCCAGGTGCATCACATTGCACTTGTCAGTGTTGAAACCCATCCTGTTCTCATTCGCCCACCCCTGTAACCCGTATAGGTCCAATTGCAGCCTACTCCTCCCTTCTAGCATGCCCACATTCCCCCACATCTTAGTGTCATCAGCAAATTTGAATAGAGTGCTTTTTACCACCTCATCCAATCATCCAAGGCACTGATAAAGATGTTGAACAGCACGGGTCCGAGGATGGAGCTTTGGGGGACTCCACTGCCCACATCCCTCCAGGGTGGTGTCCACCACCATTCTCTGGGTGCGGCCCTCCAGCCAGTTAGCGACCCATCTGACTATGTAGGTGTCGACACCACAGTCCCCTAGTTTTTTTAATGAGAATGAGGTGAGAGACAGTGTCAAAGGCCTTCCTGAAGTCCAGAAAGACTACGTTCACTGCTACCCCTGCATCTAAGGATTTTGTGACCTCGTCACAGAAGGCCACCAGGTTGGTCTGACAGGACCTGCGTCTAATAAACTTATGTTGGTTGCCCCTAAGCATAACCTCCCCTGCTGGCCCCTCGTGGACATGCGCCAGGATAATTCTCTCAAAAAGTTTACCCAGGATCGAGGTAAGACTAACTGGCCTATAGTTTCCTGGGTCCTCCTTCCTCCCTTTTTTGAAAATGGGAACCACATTGGCCCTTTTCCAGTCCTCTAGCACCACACCAGAGCACCAT
>JAGPOW010001946.1:54573-76667 GCA_030014935.1 Caiman crocodilus | reverse complement strand
CTCCTACCTTGGGCATCTTTAAGAGTAGATTAGATAGGTACTTGGCTGGGGTCCTGTGACCCTGGCACTTGTTTCCTGCCATTGGCAGGGGGTCAGACTTGATGGCCTGCTCTAGGCCCCTTCTGACCCTAGGTACTATGATACTATATACTATGAACTATTCTGAATATGCTCACAGTTTATATCTATTGTTTTAAATCATCATTTTAAAGTGTATTTGTTGTTTTTTGAATTCTTATTATAAACATATTGACTTTATAAACCGTGATAGGCAATGAAATGCATTCATATCTAAATCTCTTCCTTTTTTATTTGGTGCAAAGGAAATGTGTTCTTTCAAAAGTTTTGTTCTTTAAGAGTTCAAATTTCTATTGTATTTCACCCTCAATTTGCTCACTTAAAGAAGGCTTCATTGTATTTCTGCATGTTGGTCTAAGGAAAATGTATTCTCCTAAGAAGTATACTTTTAAAATGCGCCTCATTTCCCAGCACTAAATATTAATGTATACTTTGCATAATGCACGTATTCTGGTTGCTTTTTGCTGCTAGAACAATATGCTTCAGTTCGCGTGTTCTCAAGTAAATGCTGCATTTTTATTTTCCATATCTTCTACTATCATCCTCCTTAACTGATAGTCTGTACGGCTCTACCTAACTGGGGGCGGGGGTGGTACTTACTAATGGTTGTGGGTTGATCACAGCATAAAGTTCCATCTCTGTGGTCATTTCGCAGCAGCCCTGTGCCTTGGCTTTGATCGACAGAGAGGCCCCTGGGTGGAGGAGGGACAAGGGGGCAACTGCCATCTTGAATGCTGGCTGTCATTTGCATGACCCTGTCCCTTAACACTGATTGGTGGAAAGGTCCCAGCAGGGGGAGGAGGGGGAACCCACCGTCTTGTCTGCTGCCCTTTATGCTGCCCCACCATCCACCAGCTTCCCCTCCTAGTAGCAAGGATTGCTGGCTCCCCCTGGGGAGCCAGCATTTGATTTTTATTGAGTTTTTTGTTGATTTTGTGGATTTTGCAGACAATCAAAAAGGAAAAAGGATTTTGCAACCTCCAGGAAAGGATTTCTGGTTTCCCCAGGGCTGTCAGCTGAGCCAGGCAGTGGGGGAGCGGAGGCCCTGCCCCTGCCATAGCCTGCCCCCAACCAGCATAGATGACAGGGACAGCACAGTAGGGGCTTCCCTTCTTCCCTGCTGCCTGGCCCACCTAGCCCAGCAGGACTTTTCTCTCCAGCCCCACCCTCCTGCCAGCTGTCAGCAGAGCCGGGGAAGGGGAAGGCAGAGGCCCCCACTGTGTGGACCCAGCTCCCTGGACTCAGCCAGAATAGCTGCCTTCCCCCCTTCCTTGCTGCCTGTTGGTTCACCCCCCACATGGTTATTTGGGGGTGGGGTTGGTTTATGGTTTAATTTGGTGGCATTTGGCAAAAACGCCCCCCCCCCCCCCCGAGGTGCTGATTCAGGGGTGGCCTGGGCATGGGGGGGCCTCTGCTTTCCCTCTGTCCCCCCTACTGCTGACAGCTGGTGGGGAACATGAATAGGGAGAGGAGCTGTAATGGCCCAGGAATGAAGGAGAGAAGCCCTTGCCGTGTGGCCCTCCCCAGCTGTTTTGGCTGGGTGTGGGGGGGGTGGACCCATGGAGCAAAGGACCTCCACTCTTCCCCCCACAAACACACACACAGTTCAGCTGATGGTGCAGACAGGAGCTGGGGCTCAGAGCCATGCTGCACTGGCTAGGGCAATGGGGAAGTAGAGGCAGACCCAAGCAAGCATAGCTGTGGGGGGCCATATGAGGGGGGCCCTGTTCCCCCACCCCTTCCACTGGCTGCACAACTGAGAGCCACATGTGGTTCAAAGCCCCAGCTCCTCCCTGCTCCTGTCAGCTGAACTGTGCACCAGCAGAGGGGATTGGAGGAAAGGAGGCCTTCACCACTTGGGCCCAGCCCCAGCTGCCCCAGACCCAAGCAAGCACAGCTGGGGAGGCACCTCTCCCCACACTGCTGCTGACAGCCTCCACTGGTAGGGAGACAGGGCTGAGGAGAGAAGCTGTGCTGAGAGCCATGCAGGAGCACCCCCTTCCTTCTGGCCTTGGCCAGTGCAGGCATCTGCGTGCCCCCCTCCCCAAATGGTGAAAGCGTGTTCTCTTCACTCTCAGTTCTATCAACATAGCTCAGAGAAACCCAAGTAGACTGGATTGATTAAATTACTTTTTAAATGACTGTACCTAGCCCTAATGTGCTATCTATCATGATATTAGACACTCCATCACTGGTATGTGTCCACATCACTGAAAAGAGGTTAGTTGTATGCACTAAATCATCAGTGTACACCATATTGACTGCCTTTTAAATATATTACAATCTTAGCCTCTCCCTGAAAACATCTCTAAACTTAGAAGAAAAAAAGGGGTTTTGATTATACCTTTTATTAAACAAGTTGTATAGTTGAGAGAGGTGTTAGACAAAATTTTGAACACAAAGTGTCCTTCCTTAAGTCTGAGAAAGAAGCAGGTACAATACCAGATAAAAGACTGGCTGGTGTTTAATTCCATATGTAGATGAAAACAGGAGTGGAGGCTATAAATTAAGAAGAAAAGAAAAGTTATTAGGAGTAGCTTAAAAGAAAGAGAAGTGAAAACAAATAAATAACCTTACATAATTACATAAATAATTATGTAAAAGAACAGGACAGTTCAGAAAGTAAAAGGATTGATATAAATAACCTGTGGATTGCAGAGAAGTTAGAAACATCAGTTGGATTATAAGGAGTCATGAAGCCATACCCATCATTACATCTCTAGACTCAAGTAAGATTTTTGTTTGAGAAATTGCTTTGCTAAAAGGCGTAACTAGCTGAAAAAAGTAATTTTGCAAAAATAATACGTGTGCTTAGGATACATGTGTCAGACATACTGTTACAATCTTGTCTTAGGTTCAATTAGGGAGATAAAGAGCTTTACATTCTTTTATGCTAATGGAAATATTTGGAAAATATCAAAGACAAACTCAGTATATGTAGCTTTAGGTATTTTTCTGGGTATTGATTCTGTTGCACTAGTCACAACTGTTGACAGTTTGGGTTTACACAGCTTCTTCTGTATCTCTGCTTGAGAGTTTGTTTTGAAAGGATGTGCCAAGGAACTTTTCATCTTGAAAATTTACATTGAAGACCCAATTGTGTCTTGCTTCCTGGAGTAACTATTGCTTCCATAGCAACATGGTGCTTGATGGGGTACAGGTTGCAGAAGTCGGAAGTCTGACATTGAAATGGAAATTTATCAGAGAATGTGAGTGACAGAATATTGACCTCTTATTCCTTTGGTCCAGTTGCTTGTGTGCTTTTAGTATGAAGATGTATAAATGCAGCAATTGCTTTCTCTTTGTTTATAATAGGTCTATTTTTCTCTTCCCTTAGAGACGCTGTGTTTTGTTGTGATCCAGATGTCCCTGTGTCAAGCCCTGGAAAACCTGACAGGTGTTCTTTGGAAGGGTTTTGACATTATTACAGCTTTTATTTTTTAAGATGTCCTAAACTGAAAAATAACTGCTAAAATCTAATAAGAATTTAATTATATGGATAAAGTAGATGGCTTTATACATAAAAGGAAATCTACTAACTTTTAATAAAAATGCAGACTGTGGTGCAGTCTTGCTGGGCTGGGTGCTACATGTAGCATGGTGCCTGCTCTTGCCAATCCAGAATCCACACTTCATGCAACACTTGCTCCAGCTGGACTGTGTTGGCTGCTCTGGGATCCATACTGCACACAGCACCTGCCCCAGCCACTACAGGATGCATGCACATGTAGTGCAGATGCCAGAGTGGCTGAAACAGGAGCCATGAATGCCAATTCTGGAAGTGGGGGGGGAGAAGAGGGTCCAGGGTCCATGGAACCAATCCAACCCATGGACTGACTCTGCATCAGTCCTTTGACCCGCAGGGCCAGATGTACTTGACACCTTGACACCTTTGTGCTAAAGGAAAGATAGAAATAAAGAGAAAAGTGGCAAGGTTTTTCAATTACAAAAATAGCAAGAGACCACGGGAAGGACAAGTGGGGCCTCTACATAGTGAGAACAGGGTAGAATCATAGAAAATTAAGGTTAGAAGAGACCTCAGGAGGTCATCTAGTCCAACCCCCGCTCAAAGCAGGACCATCCACAACTATGTAATTCCAGCCAGGGTTTTATTGAGCCAGGCCTTAAAAACCACCAAGGATGGAGATTCCCCACCTCTCTAGGTAACCCATTCTACTGTTTCACCACTCTCCTAGTGAGAAAGTTTTTCCTTATATCCATCCTAAACTTTCTTTTTGGCAACTTGAAACCATTGCTCCCTGTTCTGGCATCTGCCACCACTGAGAACAGTCTGGTTCCATCCTCTTTGTAACCCCCCTTCAGGTAGTTGAAGGCTGCTATCAAATCCCCTTTCAGTCTTCTCTTCTGCAGACTAAATAAGCACAGTTCCTTCTGCTTCTTCTCATAAGTCATGTGCCCCAGCCCTCTAACCATTTTCATTGCCCTCCACTGGATTCCCTCCAATCTGTTCACATCCTTTCTGGCCAAAACTGGACACAGGACTCCAGATGTGGCCTCACCAGTGCTGAATAGAGAGGAATTATCGCTTCCCTCAATCTGATGGCAATGATCCTACTAATGCAAAGAGATTAAAGTTAATTTGAAGTATGGCCCCAAAAGTAAGTTAATGCTTCACCTCTGTTTTCAGTAAGGGTAGTGATCCTGAGTGAGGGGCATAGGCAAGACAAAAAAATGGAAAAGGTCCTTTATGGAAGCAAAATTCAAACAGCTTAATGCCCTCAATAATCTCAACCCCCAAATTCTAAAGGAACTAATTCTAAAGGAAATCACAGACTAGGTAACAAGCGCTGTAAAATCCGGTTAATTTACCAATCCAAAAGGATTAGGAATGATGATTAATTACTCATGTATGATTGATTATCAGTATTAGCTATTTCAACTTTTTGTGAGATGCAATTCATAAGCCACATTGAGAGACAGAAGGGATGAGTAGAAGTGTGGGGACAGGGTTACACTTACAATGAAGAAAGAATTCAAAAATTCTAAGTGCAAATTGTTCAAATTCTGGCTTGCAATGAGACGGAATTGCATGATTATACAGATGAATGCTTGTTGTACAATTTCTTACTACAGTAATTTAAAGTGTTCACTATATAAGAATTACACAATTATGAGAGCATGAAACAATCAGGGGAAGAATTTTGCTTTGTGTTCACTGGAAATATAAGATATTTTTTCAAAATGGAGCAGCTGATTACCAAGCCTCTTTGAATCAGTTAAAGCTGAAGAGTATTCAGTTCTTTACAAGCATCAGCTGGCTTGACAGGTACTGAGAGGGCATAGGTTAGTACCTTTTAAAACCAATACCATAGTATTCAAGAGCAAATTCCATTGTGAGCTTGTACATGTATGCATTTGCAATTGACCAATTAAATTGACCATTCGACTTTAAAAGATGACAAATCAGCTGAAGTATAAAACAAATGTAGATGTAGTTCTCACAAATGTAGACAAATGACAAATGTAGTTCTCACTATGTAGATTTGATGACAAATCAGTTTTGTATAAAAAATCAGTGGGACTCTGGCAGGCATTTAGTGCATGCGCTAATAAAACTAGAGTGACAAGTTATCCCAGGGACTAATTAAGTAGCTTCCACTGTATTTTTAACCATGAAAAAACCCTCCATGATTAAAAAATAGCCAACATATTATTGATATTTGAAGAGAAAAAAATTATCTAGGAAGCAGGATATTAGCCTAACTTCAATAGCAGGCATGGCTTTATGGCTAATATTGAAGAAAAGAATAGTGAAAAATATAGCAGTAACTGTAAAAAGAGATAAAATGGAAGCTAGGCTTATCGCAGGCAACTGTGCTAGACCAAGCTGAGCCCCTGGCTCTAACAAGTAGTTCTTAGCTTCTCTAATTCTGTAGCCTTCCTGCCCCACCATGGCCTGTGACCTACCTTCATCTTCTATAATAGCTCTACTTTCACTCTAGGTCCCTGCAGAGCCTCACAGCTCCCCCAGCCCCCCATCTCAATTAGTTTCAAGGAAACAGAGTCAAAATGGTTAAAAACAGACCCTTGGTAACTTTTGTTCTGCTGAGTCTTTCTGCTTGAAACAAAAAATAATTAAAGACATAAATGGACAAGAGGCCACTAGATGGGCAGGAACCAAGTGTAGGAATAGTCTCAGTGGGGATGCAGGGGGATACCTCACATCACCAGTAACTGTTCTGTTACCTGACTCTTGCTTCCTGTTTTCCTCTCTTCAATCATATTCCCTATAGATAAGGCATGGGCAGCATCCATACCATATTGTCAAACTTACAGATAAGGACTGCAACTTACATTGATTGTTGCTTTGAGCACATTCATGATACCAAGTGTACCATGATGTTTTTATACCAACATTATAGAAAATAAAAAACAGGCTGTGAAAGGATCTAGCACCTTTAACAGAAATGATCTTAAAAAAAATGAATTGTCAATCAGGACCAGAGCCTGAAACTGCCTCAACTTATTAGGCTACAGACCATATGAGAACTTTTAGTTCAGTGAAAATACAGGTATATTACTAGTGTCCCAGATGCCTCATGTCTTCAGCTACCTTGTGCTTGGGGATCTGACAGTCCATGGTATAAGCCAAAAAAATCCACTTCAGTTCTCCCAAAATAGATGTTTTTCAATCATTCCATCATGCAAATAGGGGAGGAGAAGGGGAAGGGAAGGTGATTTGATCTTTCACTTCAATGTAGGATAGTGGTTGTTTTAAAGAATTCAATTTTTTTTTTTTTTTTTTTTTTTTTAAACAGGAAGGAAAAATTATTTCCTGGCCAGCTGTACTTGTGCATCCAAAAGGTTTATGGAAAGTTAATGAAGAACAGCTTGCCCTTCAGTAATGGCCCATGACACCCTGCATTATACTAGGTTTTTAGACAAAATATTTAAATCTTCAGGGGGAAAAAATTGTTTTTTCAATGAAATATAAGTTTTCTGTGAAGAGCGGATACCTATTCATGAAAACGGTTATTTTTCAAATAAGCCCAATATTTCATTGAATTAGGTCAAAAGTTTTCCACTAGCTCATGTTTGGACTGCACATGGGAAGGCACTTTCATGCCCCATGAAAACCACCTCACAACCAAAGTATGGCATGGCAAGATGTCTTGCTTCATTCTCACAACAGCAGGCAAACTTCCCTAGACAAGGTCAGCTACAGCCTTCTTAACTGTAGCCAGCATCGCAGTACCAATCATTGAAGGGAACAGGAAACATGTGAAAAGGGCAAGACGGACTTTTCTTCTTCCCTTCTTTTTTGTAGTTCAGTTATCTGCCTTACAATATTTCTCTTCTGATCTTTCTTTTCAATCACTGCTGCTCTGATTCTGCTCTGTTGTGTGAGCTAAAAAAACCCAAGAGCCAAGCATATACGGTTCATTTCAAGACACTACAGAAAAGCAGCCTGTCATACTGTATCCGTTTATTGAAGGTGAGCAAACTAAGAATGTGAACAGATGTAACATTTGAAACTTTCCCAAGTATAATGGGTTTGAAAACATTTAAGAAATGTAACATTTTAGCTCAATGTGTCCCCTGGCTGAAGTACTTCAAAAGTGCCAAAGCTGCACACATGCAGGGGCATGCTTTCTGGTCAGGGGGTACAAAAGGGGCATGTGGCAACCTGTGATTCTGCTCTTCACTCCCCACTCCTCACACAGACAGAAGGGGAAGCCAAGCTGAATGTCATTGGGGGTCTGTAGGCAGGCAAGGTTCTTTGGGTAGATGTGATATCTTTTATTAGATCAACTAAATAGTTGGGCAGAAAAGTTCTTTGCAAACTTTTGGGCACAAACGTGCTTCCTCAGGCATTGGGAGACTCTGCTGCTGTTCTGAGGTCTTCAAGGTAGAAAAGCAGCTAGAGTAAATAGATGTCTGTGAAGATACAAATGAGTGGAAGTTTGGAAGACAAAGGGTAGAGGTAGGAAGGGGAGGGAAAAGTTTGAAGGAATGCAGGTCTTCAGCTAAAAGGGAGTTATTTGGTGTCTTGGATGTCATGCAGGTTGTAATATGCCATTGATCCAATGTCTATATTGAAGTGAGGTTTATAGGCTTGTCTACAAAAGGTGTTTTGTAAATTCCCTTTGAGGATTAGAACTGAGAGATCAGCAGGGATCCGGGTTTTCCATTTCCCACAGAAAAATGGAAAAAACCACAGATATCCCGGTTTCCCCTTTTACCAGGGAAATCCATGGATTTACCCCTTTTGCAAAGAGCTCTGCAGGCTGGCTGAGTTCCAGCCTGCAAGAGCAGTTTGCAAAAGGGGCAGGACACCCTCAGTCCTGCCTGAAGGGGAAGGGAGAGCAGGAAAGGGTGGGATCCAATGCTCTCAATAACCGGAGGCTGCCTCAGGATCACTCTTCATTCCTAGAGGTAAGTGGGGCTTGGGGACTGTGGAGCAGGGCTGGGTAGGAAGCTGGCTGGGGGCTGAGGAGCAAGGATGTGTTGGGGGAAGACACGGAGTGCCTGCCAGCCAGTGGGGACTCATGGTGGGAATTTCCCCAATACCTTCCCCTCCCTCAGCTTGGGCAGGTGGATGGGCAGGCAGGGGGGGAAGAGAGTGCACCCCAAGGTGCAGCAGCAGAAAGGTGCCACCAACACCCCCTCAGCTCACTCTGTGCCCACTCCCAGGAGCAGGGTTGGGGGGGCAAGGGCAGCAGTGCCACTCTGCAGGCAGCACTCACCCACCTGCTCGGGAGGGAGGGGCTCACATGTGGCAGCCACCACCACCACTTTACTACCACCTCCACACCTTGCATTGCTTGCCCATGGCTGGCAGGAGGAAAGCCTCATGAGACATAGTGCAGTGGTGGCTGTTGAGTATGAGCCCCCTCTCCCGGGTAAGCATCTGTGACCCACAGAGGGGTTCTGCTGCCCTCACCCCCCCAACCCCCAACTCTGCTCTGGGCAAGCAGTGTGGGACACAGCAGCACAGTGGTGCTGGCAGCCGCCGCACGCTAGTAGAAGTGCAGTGTGAGAGCAGCTGCCACCAGCTGCACAGCAGTGGTAGTGCGGTGGCAACAGCCACTTTTGTGCTGCTTGCCCAGAGCAGGGCCGGCAGGGTGAGAGCAGGGCAGGGCAGTGGTGTGATGGTGGCCACCATGTGCGAGCCCCCCTCTCCCTTGGCTGGGCAGCATGTGTGGCCTGAAGAAGGGCACCACTGTCCTAATGTTGCCTCTTCTCAGAGCAGGCACAGAGGTGCACTCTTCCCCCCATTCTCAATCTATCCCCCAACCCGTTCCTTTCCCACCATCCCCACCACATACCTACCTGCTGGGCAGGGTGTGCGTCTGTGCCTGTGTGTGTGGGGCTGGGGTTTGTTGTGGGGGGGAGTAAGGGGTATGAGTAGAACTGGGGAGGGCTATGGGGTGCCTTTTTTATCACAGATTTTGGGGTTTTTTTAATCAGAAAATCTGTGATTTTTTTATTAGAAAATTTGTGATTTTTTTATCAGGGAAAACCAGGGTCCCTGGAGATCAGAGAGGATGTGATTATCTTGTGAGTATTGGACACCCACAGGTAATCGGATATTTTTGTCTTTGATAGATTTTCGGTGTGTGTTCATTCTGGTGCGCAGTTGTTTGGTTTCTCCTGCATATTTTCCATCTGCTGGTGCATTTGGTGCACTGGATGAATATACTGCTGGTGCAGGTATAATATCCAGGAATGATGATAGTTCTGTTGTAGGGTGTCATTATTTTGGGACTCAAGGAGATGTGTTGGCAGATTTTACGTTTCTTGTCCTGTCCTGGTCTGGATCCATTTGGTGTGGTTTGAGTCATAGGAAGTTTGCTTTTGGTGATGAGGTCAGCAAGGCTCAGTGCCTGTTTGAAGGCTAGCATGGGGTCTCTTTAAGAATTGGGTCTTCTAGTATGGGTTGCAATTGTTTGAGGATTTTGTAGCCCTCATCTTCCAGGATTGCAGAGTGATAAGGAAGAAGGCGACCAGAACCATTATCACTGAGTGTTCCCCCGTCACCCTGCTTCTGCTTTCCTGGAGTGGCCCTGCCCCCACCTTCTCCACCTGCCCCCATTGCAGCTAGGAGACCAGAGACTTCACATGCACGCACTGCAAGAGCTGGGAGAGGAGAGGCAGATGGAGACTGGGGAATGAAAAGTTAAAATCCTGGCTCTGACTGGGAGTGGAGAGGATGTGTAGAATTCCCCGATCTGGCCAAAGGGACTTGCAGGGGGGTTCTGGCTCCAGCAGTGGGAAGGAGACAAGGTATCTGGTCTCCCAGCATTGCTTGGTGGTGATGCAGAGCTAGAATTGCAGAATAGTGCTTACCAAGTCTTCCCTACTCTCTTTCTTTCCCTCCCCCTTGAAGGATATTGAAGAAGCCAGGGTCTCCCGTAGTATTCTGTATGGCATACAAACTGAACAAGCAGCAAAGTACTTCTAAATAATTACCTCACTAACACTCTTCTTGCTGTTCTGAAGTACTTCTGAGTATTTCCAAGGGTGTACACCTGTACGACTCTCCCTTTGAAGTGTTTGAAAGGCATTTCGAATGTTTTAGATGTGACATCTGTCCACTAAGGAATTTTTGTGTAATCATAACTTCCTGACCCTGCAATAACTTATGCACAGTGTTTAAAGAATATGAGTAAGCCATTTAAAATAGAATACAATTGAAATGAAGAGGAGCACTCATATGCTTAAAGATAAGCTTTTTGTCAGTGCTTGAAGAATGCAGGACAAGTCAAGATTCAAGAGGAGAGAAGAAGGAAGTACTAGGGATACACACAGTGGCTGTTGGAGTAGAAAAATAGAAATAAGACACCAAAGAGAAAAAGATGCGAGGAAGATGTTGAAGGGTGCAAAAAAGAAGTAGCAGGTTACAGATAACTCCTGGAACAACTGTCTTCATCAAAACTGAAGTTTTATCTTAAAATTTTCCACTTTTGCCCTCCTCGGTGGAAATCGATCCTGGTGTATACAAAGTCTGAGACAGGGCTAAATCAAAGGTGAATTTAAGGCTAAAGCTTAATGAGTTATCACAAAAAAATAGCAAAAGGTTTCTTCTGAAGGTGAAAATAAAAATAACACAATTAAAATGTGAGAAGTGGAGAAAATATAGAAAAAATTATTTTCCAAGGCCATATAATTTTACTGATATCTTCACTTCCTTGGCTCTGTAATGCATCAGAAAAGAAAGAAATCTTCAAGAGCTTTGCTTTAAATTTAAGGTTAACGTGACAATTTTCTTTTATGGGTAGGTGTATTCGCCATCTTACAGCAAAAAGACATGATGAAATTGTATATTTCTGTTTTCTTAAGTAGGTTGAGGGTTACTGCATTGTGGAAGGAAATGGTTCTAAAAATTGCCTTTATAAAATACATACTGACAAATGTACTCCATCAATTTACCAGTATTGTTAAGCACTTCAGCTAACTCCAGGGATCCATATGTCTGGCCAGCATGACCCTGATAAAGAGACACCTTCATCAACTGCTTCATTGTAACTTTACACAAATAGATCTATTAAGCCCAACAGCTCCAAGGAAGTCTAGGGAAGGAGAGTGAAAAACAAGGAAAATAACTAGTCATCTGCAACAAAGGCCTTTATTTTGCTTAAGGATAGGAGTCAGTAACAGTTCTGGTAAGTAGACCTCATCAGAGAGAAGTCAAAACAAAACCAATCAGAAAATCCCTTGAGAAAAATAAAGTAAATGAAGACTATACTTCAATTCATTCCTGGAGCTAAGGGGGTGAAGTTCTAGAATAAACAAACACTTAGTTTGGTTCCTCTCCTGTTCATTATTTGGATGATAACAGAGACAGTTACTCAACAATTCTGACCAAATCCGTCAGTTTTAACAAAAGAACAAATATCACTGAACTTTATGGGTATATTTCTAGACTGTTAAGTATCATTGTGCCTTCTTGCTTAGCCTGCTACCTTGAGTTATGCAATCTATCCTTTCCCCATCCACATGGGAAAAGTGGGGAAAGATTAAGAAACTAGGCTGCTGGAGAAAACATTATTCCCCCCATTATTACGGATGATAGTTACAAATGGGCTTTCCCCAACACTCCTCAACCTTTGAAGACTTGCCATTGAATAGGAAAAGAAATAATTAAATGGTTTGGACTTTGCCATTGAGGGTTCCTGCAATCTCTCCCTTGGAGAAACTCAGCATGGACAGACATGAGTACAAAATGCCCTTCTGGGAAAGACCGAGGGTTTTCTTTAAAGAAAACTCCCGCCAACTACATAGTCCTGGTTATCATATGACATCCCACACTGGAACCGACAAAACGTTCATTAAACAAACATAACCTGTACTTGTCCATTCATAGCATCCAATGAAGTAGACCGTCCCCTACAAAAACTTCTGTCTTCATGAATGAGTGTTTAAGGTACTACCTTGTCCTGCATTCGACCTATACTTGAAAGGATTCTCACTTGTAGAGACATGCAACCAGCACCTCCCACCCCCTTCCTGATTTACAAACAATCTCCTAGCCTCAACAGTAGAAGCAAACTTTCTGTTGATCAACAAACACCACACAGAGCAAGACTCTGCCTAAATAACACATGGAACACCTGCTAGGATAACACCATCATCACTCTGCAACAAAGCTATCAGAAACCATAAAACCTACACATATCTAGCACAAAAACATGATGCACCTCATCCAATAGCCCAAATCCTTTTTTGAGAAGCTATGTGAGTGCAATTAAATCACCACTGTTCTCCAGAAAAATAAGGGACAGAAACATTCTGCCAGAGGAGAAACACTTTTTACAGAACAATGACTTCACCTGTGACCTCATTCTCAAGGGAAACCTATTCAATACCTTCAGAAGACAGGCCTGGGAACAAAAATTCATAAAACTACTGGACACCAAATACCATAGAATTAATGAAGACAATGATTCTATGGCTCATTATAACTTGCCTTCTTCCTCTGCTAATTTCTGTATACTTCACAAATTATAATGACCTTTTTCCCATCTGCACAATCTTCAGTTAGCTAGGTTTACCTATTTCAACTGTTCTTGACTTGGCCTGTGACTACTGTTTTTTTCCTGTTTGCTCTACTGGTTTTCTGCCCACTTCCCTTTTTCAGTGAGCACTTTCTTTTGAATAACGAGATTAAAACCAAAGTAACGTATTTGGCATTTAGGTTAAACTGTTTGTTTCTTTCCCTTCCCTGAGGATAGACATTTGGTGCTCAAACACTTTGAGCTTTGACATTTGGTGTTCTAACATATCTCCCAATTATTTAGTTGGTCCAATAAAAAATATAGCCAATCAAATCTTGCTTCTCACAAATTTCCTGGACTATAACATCTACATCACTGCTACAAGAGCATGCAGACATAATTACATTATAACAGCTGGTGCCATCTCCCTCTATAAAGCACTGAAAAATACATTTGTCCGCAGTTTGTGCATGCTCTAAGAGCCATTGCTAAGAAACACTTGCCCCATTATAGTTTCCATAGAAGTAGACTAGCTTTTGGTGTGGGGGGTGAAATCATCAAGACAAAGGACAGCAGTTACACATAAACTGGTTTAAGTGATCAGAAATTGGTTTAAACCTGTAACAGAATAGGAGTTCAGTGCACATAAACCAGTTTCAAAATAGCCGGTCTAAATTTATTGCACAATTCACCAGTTAATTGCATAATATATGCCATATGCAGCAGGGGCCTTAGTAACAGAGACGCTGAATTTGTGCATGTCTGTGTGGCAGTTCTGGAATGGCATGTCCTTCGAGATACACATTTGTAGCATAGTGAATGGACAGATTCAAACAGAGCACCAGCATTAGGAAGAGATCCTTGACCCATTGGAGTTGGATCTTTTGCAGACAGTGCTCATGCACCCAGTGATTCAAATATTAATACAACATGGTTCACTCCTCCTCAAAAGTATATGAATGCCACTAACACTCTGGAGGGTAAGCACTTATCCAGATGCCACCACTCTGCCTTGCTCTTACAAGCATTTGGGTACCTACAGGTAAGCCAGTTCCATACATCCTTTTTTGTGGAGACCATGCTCACTTTGTCTAAGGCAGTGGCACCCAACCTTTGTCTCTGCAGCCTAGATAAGTAGCACAGAGTTGGTCTGTGGACAGGATCATATGTAGGGTCAGTCCTTGGGCCTTAACTTGTGCCGCCCCCATCCAACTGCACATCACCTGCCTAAAATGATCCATCCATGAGCCACTCTGATGCAGCTGCACACTTCTCCAATCTGGCCATGTGCCAGATTGCCCACCAGGTGCCTGCCATGCACCTGCACAGTCTGGTTTGCAGGGCCACATTACCTTACCCATGGGGCTCCACACAGATCAGGTAATTTGGCAGCAGGGGAGCAGCAATTAGCACTGCCATCACTACTCTGTTGCCAAATTTCCAGACTGTTGGGGAACCCTGAGGGCTGGGGGTTGAACACTGGTGGGTCTAAGAAACAAGGAGGAAAAATCATATTATGTTCCTTCTTTTTTCTGGGAAAACATGGTAGAAGTAGGCTCATTCTTTTTTTCAGAGGATCCTGTTTTTCTTTCACAGGAAATTACTGAACAACCTAAAAGAGTTAGAATCATAGAAAAATCAGGGTTGGAAGAGACCTCGGGAGTCCAACCCCCTACTCAAAGCAGGACCATCTCCAACTAGATCATCCAAGGCAAGGCTTTGTCTAGCTGGGTCTTTTAAAAACCTCCAAGAAAGTTACCTCACTGGGTAACCTGTTCCAGTGTTTACTACCCTCCTATTGAGAAGTTTTTCCTAATAGCTAGCCTAAACTTCCCTTCCTGTAACTTGAGACCATTGCTCCTTGTTCTGGCATCTGCCACCACTGAGAGCAGTTCAGCTCCATCCTCTTTGGAACCCCCCCTTCAGGTAGTTGAAGACTTTCTGGAGTCATTTCTTGATATTTAACCTATAGGCCTCTTCTCTCAGCCTCATCTTGCACTATTATTCATTGTGCACTCCCTTTTTACCAGGTTTAGAAAAGAGGAATTACTCATGTGGTTCATGCAAGGGACTGCAACTTGAGAGATCTGGGCTCAGGCCCATAAGTTTATATCATTATATACCAAACAAAGTAGCTAATAAATTAAATAGAATAGTTGAATTGGCACAAGATTGATGTGTGCATGTTGGATCATTTTGGGAAAAACATTTTAAAGTAAATATGTTCTTTGGACCAAACCAACTTTTTTTTGCTAGTCCCTAAGGATTCCATCATTCGGTTACACATCTTAAAGGCACTACATATTTAGTATTTGTTAATCATTACACATCTGTTCCTCAAGCAGATTTACCATAATTAATTTCAGAAATCTGAAATCCCAGCACTCATCCCTCCACCCCTCATTTGTTTGATAGTGTCTAGCTTCATCCTGAATACTTACATGATTAGATTTACATGATCAGATCCTAAATTAGAAACTTGCATGAGTCCAACCTATTTTTTTTTTTAAGTGATAAGCAGGTATCAAGAGGTTAAAATACCAGTTCCATGAACCTGCAGAGTGCCATAGAGCTTTGCTAGGCTGCTCTCATAGGAGAACACATGGCAACACCTGTGATTAGTCAAGATGAGGCAATATGTCCAATGTCATACAATATTCTAAACCTGTAGCTTTTAATGTGATCCTAGGTTTTGCAATGCAGCCCCATGTTATCAGAAAGAAAGGCCCCCTGAACTGAGATCACTATTTACAGACAGTCATCAATTTTTCATATATTTTGAATAGCAGTGGAATACTTCTTGCCAATATTACTACATGTGATATGCCATTCCCAATAAAACAGCTATCATTATCAGTTCCTCCTGAGTACTGCAGAGCCAGTCACCACGTGAAGAATATGTTGGCTATTTTAATATTGCAAAGGAGACAACCTGACATCCATAAAAGTACAAAAAGAAGGATTTTACCTGTGTATCAAACAGGAGACCAGATTTAATCTGAGACTGAGGACACAATGGTATGTAATCTGGATGAAGTATGTGGAAACCAAAGTGATTCCTGAGGAGAACAGAAAGTGACGTTGTTAATGACAAATACCTGGCATCACCTTTATTTCCTCTCCGCTCCATCCATCTGAAGTCTCATCCTAAACTCGGAATATGTCATTTTTATCATTTCTTGCCATAACCAGATTCCTTGTTTCTGAATTAATAGTAGAACTTTCTTTCATAGATCTCCCCTTTTTATGCTCTCCTGGAGTAACTATAAGGACACTGTAGAAACAGGGGACCACGATTCTTCGCACCAAAACAAAAGTGGCCCTCCATGATTCATACAATTTCTAGCCAGCAGAGATTGTAACTACTCAGCTAGAGTGTCTGTAGCTGAACTTTTCGTGTCATGTATCTGGTCCATGGCCTATAACTGATAGAAAAAAACCTACCTTTGCAAGGGTATATTTTCTTACCACAAAGGTAGCCAAGGACAGAGGTAGCCAAGCCATCATTGATATGAAAGTCACTTTCCCCTAAGCAGGGGGGATCTCCCTGAGGCATCTTTGTAATTTTGGTCGTGGTACAGAACAACTCCCAGCTTCCAACTCTGGCAATATTGACATATCACTGAGCCCAATTATTGTTGGCAGTTTTGGCACCAATGACAGAGAGATTGGTCCCAGTATTAAACGTGGCCTACAAAGTATCCTTCGGAAGGATTATATCCTTCGTTCCTGCCAAAATAGTACCTACATGGCAGCACGTCTGCCTCTGCTATGTTCCATTGGCAATATTGGCATATGTTCCTCAGCTTTGAAGGTGGGGTCCAATTGATTCACAAAGTCATGGATCTGTAAAGGCTACTAGACCTGTGCAAAGCAGCTAGTATTTGCTTCGGATTCGACTGATTCAGGGGACAATGATTCAATTTGGTGATTCGAATCACTGTCCCAAATCAATTTGGCTAAATATAATTTGGAGAGTTGGCTGCTGCTGAATCAGCTGAATCTCCGAATCACATAGGCCCGATCCCCCATAAGCTCTCAATGACTGTCTCGCTCCAGCCCCAGCTCCCATCTCTTTAAAAACAAAGTGCACGCTCACCAGCTGCAGGCGGGGGATGAGCCCCGCTGCCCCATGACATATGGGGGGCTCTTCCATGAGCCCCCCGACTCCTGCCTGCTCTCCTAGCCCCCTCCTCCACCTTATGACTGCACCACCCACCCCAGCTCCCAACCCTTTAAAAATAAAACAAATAAAAACCCCTGTACTCACTGGCTCCTGCCAGGGGAGGGGGGGGTGATCCCTGCTGTCCCCCACTGCATGAACCCCCTGAAGCCCCGATGCTGCTGCAGCAGCCAGTGAGTCTGGGGTTTTGGTTTTTTAAAGGGCCAGAAGCTGGGACGAGCAGGGCAGCCACGGTGGGGGGAAGGGGGGGTTGGGAGAGCAGGCAGGGGTTGGAGGACTTGTAGCAGAGTTCCCCACATGATGTGGGGCAACGGGGGGATCACCCCCACTGCTGGGCAGCATCCAGTGAGTGGGGGCTTTTTTTTTTAAACAACGAGGAGCTGGGGCCTGGTAGGGCAGCCATAGGGGGGGAGGGCTGGGGGAGTAGGCAGGGGCTGGGGCCTGACAGGGGTCCCGCCCCCTACTTACCAGCATGGAGTCCAGGTCCAGCTCCCTGCTGCAGTTAGCGAGATCCACCCAAATCACCAAAGCTGTCCAAATCTTTTCCGAATTGATTCAAAGAGATTCAAATTAAATCAGGGAACCAGCTAAAAGGTCCAAATCAATTTGGATTCGGAGATTTGGCCACTAAATCGGGCTTAATCTCCTCGGAATTGAATCTGCACCTGAAGCTTTGCACAGCTCTACTAGTTACTCCTCTCTCCACCCCTGGCAAAAATCCTTCCTTAACAGTATTGCAGACTGGCATTGACAGCCTTGTGCCTGTACAGGTGCTGAGCCTTTCTTGAGAGATGCAGCAGTCCCCAGATGCCTCTCATGAAAGCAGACAGCAATATTACATGGCTTCTCAAAAAGAGGATAAACCTGCTACTTTGGGCCTGCAGTGAGCTCCTACACATCCCCTACTAACATGGGGCTGCCACGTATCCTCATGTGGGAGACCTCTGTAACACTGCAGTAGTGATCCATGTCTTTAACCTCTGTATTTGCTCTGATGAACTGGTGAATCATGTTGTTATAAGTGCCTTCAGAGAAGATAACACAAAGAGGATCATCATCCAGCAAGGATTTGGCCACTTTTCTGATCAGATCGCTCACTGGAAGAAAGGTTTCGGAGAGACAGCAGAGACTTTTCCTCACTAGGTACCCACACCTGCAACACCATGCAATGCCTTGGGAAGTGCATCATTTGCTGCTGGACTTGATGTGAAGAACATTAGAAGCTGAGGAGCTCATTCCCAGCTCCAGCTGCTAACTAGGTCATCATAACCTCCCCCCCACACCTCCTCCCTGAGTGAGGACCTGACTGGAAGGATCACTGAAAAAGGCTGTGTGGGTGAAGTACACCAGTGACCTGAAGAAGAAACATAATTAAGGCAAAATCTTCAAGGTCACCTTGAAGTAGGATTCCTGAAACTGCTTTCTGCCTTGCAGCAACTTCACTCTCTTGGCAGAATGGTGATTCATCCACCAGATATACCCCAACTGCCTCCTGCTCAGCAGGTCCATCCACTACAGGAAGAGGACAAGAGATCCATCCAGGAGAAAAACATCCTGGAGTTGTGGCTACAAGAATGAGATCCTCCCCTACGTCCTGCGTACTGCAAATTCCATGCAAAAGCATGGCAGCTTTACCACAATGCCATGGAAAAAACTGGCTGATGAAGCCCACCTTGGCATCTGTAGCAGGGCATAAACCACATCATAGCAAGCTGTAGCTTGGACATTGGACACTTAGACATTGTTGTAACTAATGAAGACAACAAAAAGACCCTGATCATTATTGTCACCATTTTCTTTGAGAACAAACTTTCCCCGAAGCCTGGGAGTAGAATTTGACTGAGTACAATCCACTGACTGATACCCTGAAAGAGAAGGAGTATGATGTAACTACTGGTGCTTTCAGTGTGTGGAGCTAAATAATAAGAGCATCTTGAAGAGTACCCTGGCACTACTCCAAATTGATAAGCTGCCTCATGGTACAGGACACCATCAGATGGTCAACAGCACATTTATGTTGAGCACAATCACCAGTCAACATCAGTTTGAAAAGAGCCAGGCAAGACGACCTGCTGGAAGCAAGAATTGGGGAACAGACTGAAAGACACATCCTCCCTTAGCCCCAGCCTCATGCTATAAATTCTAATAAAGATGTCAAGTTCTACAGACTTCATCCCAGGCAAATGTAGAGAACACACTTAACAATGCCTAAGACTGCTTTATTATCCCACAGTTATGTATCAATGTAGTTACTATGCATGGGGTTCTGTTGCTCTCATAACTTGACTATAATATACAAAAAGTTTTAATTTCAACACTTTTTTAATAAAACCTTTAAATTCTCTCTCTTCTCCCCCCTCACTCAACCTCCCTGAAGGACTAAGGGGTAAAGAATAAGATAGAAATGACATTAACATATAAAGTCTCTACATGCAGGTTTGCATGCAGCATGTGGTTTTTGTTCAAGGCTGGTATTTATGAGATCAAACTCCTACCATTCATAGGAAGCTTTATTGCCAAATTTGAGAATGGCTGAGGGAGCTTAATCAAAGCACAGAGCAATCCCCTATGAAGCAGAATTCAGCAGCCTAAAACCTTCTGCATACTGTATTAATAAGAAGTGAGAACAACAAGAACTAAACCATAGATTGAAGTTGGTTACTTTCAAGCTTTTGCCTCTTAAAAGACCTTACCAGAGCTGAAAATAAGAAAAAGCAGAGAGACAGGCAACAAATCAAACTAGATGAGCCTCATTATTCTAATGCTAAGTTTGGTCTCAACTGGAGATTGGCTGGCCTATTGCTTGGAGCTTTGCCCACAAAGCTGATTAAAAGATAAACATGAGAGTAAGTGACATCATCATATCAAAGAATCTGCTATCTACTACACATGCTGTGCAGTCACTGGGATAGTGTTTAAGTGAAGTGCTTTACCATCATAGTGGCATTTTTCCCCATTCACAAATGATGATGATTCAGTTTTGTATTTGTATGGTGCCCAGGTGCTTCAGTCTTGGATCATGGCCTCCCCATGCCAAGCATGTTACAAATCCACAAAAGGATAGATCCTAAGCAGACTAAGTGTAACAATGGACAGCAAGTGGATATGACAGACTGGGAGAAAAGCAAGCAAAGCACAAGTACTGTATCAGCATGATTGGCAGCAGTTAAAAGCAAAGCAATCTCCACAGATTTCGGTGACAAAGGTCTTGGTTACGGTGCATCAAGCACTCCAACCGTTTTGTGCAGAAGAGGTATACTCATTACACTTCCTCACAGAGCAAGTGCTGTGATACTTAACATGCCACAGACATAATCAGCAAATCCAGCAGATGTTTGAACCTCACTGAGAAGCTGCTGTACTTAAACTATTTATATCACTGTCAGCAGTATGCAACAGAGACACTCTTTAGTTTCACTGACTGCTAACATTTGACAGGTGATTGACAACCTTGTCAATTGTGTTACTAAAGCAAGCTGTATAAGGGACAAAAGGTTGTACATTGCACAGAGTGAACCCTTAGCCATTAGCCAAACAAGGACTGTACTGCACACTAACTACCTGCCCACAGTCCACTATTTGTAGCCATAATGGCAGGGGAGAGTATTAAAGAAGGATATGAAGGAAGAACAATGAAATGTCTTCTCTGTGATTTACTTTATTTGCACAGGACTAAGAGGAGCAAAAACCTATTAATGCTGTATAGTCAGCTGCCGCTATCCTGGAGCCCTCTCACTGTGGCAGCAAGCCAGAGCCTGGCACAGAGGTAGCACTTGATGAATGGCATCACCCTGCTCATGGATGACATTGCAGAATCATTCTCTGGATGTTCTCTCAGTAATGGATGCATGAATCAATCCACTAAAGATGCTTGATATGCCATCCCAAAGGTTTCACATTTGACTGGCAATGTCCAGCCAATGCTCAGGCTCCCCCTCTTTTGGCCACACTCAGAAGACCACAGTGGACAACTGTTCCTCCTGTCTCAGCCCACAGCCCTCCCATACTGAACAGGATTCTGAGACAAGAGAAGCTTCAGCACCAGCACGAAGCAGCTGACTTCTTTACATCAAGAACAAAAAGCAACGTACTCTGCGTGACCAAGTGCCATCCACGCACGATAAGTAATTCACTGAAGTGGAAATCCTGCAAGCTGAAGCTGCTAAAACAGAAGGAACTTGAAGTATTTTCATTTTTCAAACTCTATCAAAGACATCTTTCCCCTCATCCTTAAATCAGCAGGCCCTTCATCATGCCAAGTGCACCTTAACCCACCCTGTGCAAATGACCTCTGTTCTAGTTATGGGTGGGCCAGAAGATTGTTGTCACTCCTCATAGACTCGGGCTTGTTCATGGTGATCCATGCTTTTGTGACCTCCATGTTTGAATCCAGCCCATATGACCCAGGGACAATGATGTCAATGCTGATCACTGTGAGTACAGTCACCCAGAAGTATTGCTCTCGGTGCTGGCTGTCAGATGAAAAAAAGCAACTTGAAGGCTCTGGTCCCATTATTCAAAAACTCCATATGAGGGTGATCTCAGAGACTACTTGTCTCTGCCTGCAACCCAGACTTTACCTGACAGCTCATTTCCCATGGAACTGACTACCACAAAGATGAAGCTGTAACTTCAGGCAATGAACTCTCTTGGTAACCGGATCAATAGTGATCACTTACACTCACTTCCATAAGAGATCAGAATGACAGTTCACCAAGAATGGTGTTGACATGCCACGTTTGCAGCATTTTCCAAAGAAGGAAGGCAGGCCCATATCATAGTATCTAGGGTCAGAAGGGGCCTAGAGCAGGCCATCTAGTCTGACCCCCCGCCAATGACAGGAACGAGTGCTGGGGTCACAGGACCCCAGCCAA